>BPLR01013514.1:0-50312 GCA_021605095.1 Caerostris extrusa
ATTTAATTGTGCGTAGTATTTGATTATAAAAATATTACATTGAAAAATACTTTTTTTGTGTAAAAATATATTGATAAGTTTAGTAATTATCAAATCAAACTAAAAATATTCTTTACGTAACTTTTTATTAAAAAAAAAAAAAAATAACATAAAGAATATGTTTTAACCCCCCAAAAAAATAATAATAATAAAAATAACAAATTTTAGAATCAAATATTAAGTAAAATGTTAAAAAGCAACTTATGCCATTAGATTTTAATGCATTTATCATGTTAATAAACTGTATGTTAGACAAGGCACAAAACATCAAACAATTTAAAATCATACAAATGGAATATAATAAATGATCTTGTAATTTATAATTTTACTGCAGTAAATGGAATTTTGACAATGAAAAAAGTACATGCTACAAAATAAGAAATTTTTTACACTAAATTATTTTATATCATTTCAATATTTTCTTAATAGTATACATGATAAACTTGCAAATCAGTAAAATATCTAAATTCTGTAACCATATTAAAAATCCTTCAACATAAAAGAAAGTTACGTGTTCTGTTTTAGAATCAAAGGCCACCTATAAAAACCTTTCATTTTCAATAAAATAGTAATGATTTGATTAAAGATTGAAATATGCACATTATAAAAACAATGCTGTTAAGTTTTTTAAAACTGTAAGGAAAAGAATATTTTTAATAAGTGAGTTTTTATTTACAAGTACTTATGGATTTTTAAAATATATAACATATTCTTTAATACAAATAAACTAAAATATTAAAAACCACCTGCATATTAAGCAAATAAAGTTACCAACAAGGTCAATCAAATAGAACAGAACTGTCTTAAGGCATTAGATATATACATGGAACTGTATTCTGTCAAGCAACAGTTTGTGTTGTTGCAACATGGAAAAGTAAGGATTTATTAAAAACTGGCAATGTGACATTGCAGAGTTACAGTATTTCTAAAGTTAGTGTCTTGATAATTTAAATAGTTAATGTACATTAAGCATAGATAGTTGCAAATTGTAAACCAGTGAAATACTCAAAGACAAGGTGGTGGATGACCAATCTATAAAAGAAAGAGGTGAATTAAAGATTTCTAGGCTTGTTTGACTGCCATTACTAATAAATTAATAATAGTGATGGAATTAATTATAGAAACACACAGCCTATCATATGCTTTGGTTTACTTCACCCAGGACCGTAGAGTTAACATTCCCTTTGTATGTTTATGATAACTGTAATTCAGTGGCATGAAAGCATGTTGAGCCCACTGGAGTATTGAGGAGTGAGAAGGTCACTTAATTCACAAATATTATTTTATTTTCCTCGTGTGGATAGGAGTTTCTTGATCATTCTAACTGCATTATCTTGCACCTTAACTACTATTCTGTTGCTACTGATGATATACAATGAACAAAGTATATCATCCAACTGAAGGCTACATAAAAACTTTTATAAACTTCAAAGGATGGCTGAAAATAATAAGAAAGATGATTTCAAGATTTTGATTGCTTATATTAAAAATTCAATGCTATCAATTTACAAAAACCTCTTTTATAATCATAAATAAAAATCCTTCAACCCAAATTTCATAATTATGAAAATGATTGACAAGAATCTGAGGAAATATTAAAAAATATTCAATTCTGAATTTATTAAAAATCTAATTTTAAAAATTTTTTTAAGAAGGATTTTCTTTTCATTTTCTAGGAATCATAAATATGAACAAAATGAAAATTTCACTAAGTTTCGAGAAGTGGGTATGAATAAATAAAGCCAGTGGAATGGAGATATTGCACAATGCTACTTTAGAATGCATTAACTAAAATAGAATTAAGTAAGAAAAAAAAAAAAATGTGAATTTTCTCATCACCCAATTATATTATTAACAGACTTCAAAAGAAAAATTTTTTTTTTTTTCTTGTTTCAAATTAGTTAACAGCATATAATTTTTCAAATGTAAGGGTGATTAGAAAGGTATTCCAAAAAGTGAATAGGAGAATAAAGTAATAATATTTGACAGGTAAATTTTAATGCAGATGAAATACAGTCATTTAAATTTATATATATTTAAAAAAAATTAAGAAGATGTACCTTTTATACTGCTTGCAAGACGTCGGGAAAGATATGGAAAAAGCTCTAAAAACAATACACACAACCAAATATGAGCAATGAGACAAAAAAAAAAAAAAAAAAAAAAAATTCACTACAACAATATGGTTTGTATAGTCAATAAAAAGAAAATTCAAAATAAACATGCAGCAGGGTAACTTTTAATAGTTAGTTACTAAAAAGTAAAGGAGATAATGAGATATGGATCATATAAATCTAAATAATTAGCAATTATTAATCTTACATTATAACAATTATATTTAAAATATATCTTAATAAGGAAGATACAATGCTTCAGAATCCTGATCATAGTTATTTAAAATTAATTAATAAACATGCAAATGGACAATTAATAAAAATTCAAAATTAGAAATATCTACTGCATGCAAAACCCAATTTCAGTTACATTCCCATTGAAAAAATAACTCTTCTCTACTTTATAAATATTAGAAATGATTATAGAATGTTTTAACTAAATATTAAATAATATTACAAACTTTCTTCTTTTTTCTGAAAGTTCGATTTGCTGAAGGTATAAAATGTAGTTTCTGAAGTTTCGATTTGCTTAAATGAAGTTATAAAATGTAAACTGCTTCCTCTTAAAAATAATCAAAAAAAAGTAATTTTCTCTCTAATTTTCTTGATAGATTTTATAAACAAATCCAGTCTTTCCGACTTGTATGGAAACACATATTTTTATGAAAATTTTATTTAGAAACCATATTATTTAATACATTTCCAGGACCTATTCACATATTAGACCACAAAAATATAAGCAGAAAGTTAAAGTTCACTTTTAATATTTTATAAAGATATCATAACTATATTGTGAATCTATCTAAGAAAAAAAATTGTATATTATTTACTAGAAAGATTTACAATATAACTGGGACATAAAAAATGCAACAATATGGCACACACAATATACAAATTAATGCATGATAGAGTTTTGGAAATAAAACTTTTAAATCTTGCTGAATGTATCCACACAGCTAATAAAAAATATATATAATCAAATCAATAAATTATCTCTCTAGACTGATTTTTAAAAAATCGATTCATGGAAAGAAAAGAGCCATCAAATCACAGTAGTAAATTAATACAAAAAAAAAAAAATCTTATTGAAATAAAGATGGATAAATACCACTTATCTTTGCATGAATGTGATTTTGATAAACAAATTTCATAATTGTAGTTAAAAATGTTTTTCAAAGAATATATATATATATATATATTGAAACAAGACAGAAATTCTGCAACCAGAAAGTATTTAGAATAGAAATTCAATAATGAATATGCCATTCAACCCTTAGAGGTAAATTTATTAGAAGAAATACTGTGCTAAATCTAGTACTTCGACATTTCGCACAACCTGAAATCAAGAGCTTCAGCAAACTGAAATGTACAAAATTACACAATTTCCAAAAATATATTAAAAAGTAGATTTTAGCTGCATTTTTACAGAATATTTTTATCTGAAACTGACATGAATGAGTAGCCTGCCAGAAGTTTTTCATAGCATTAGGTAAGAGTTATACATTTAAACAGTTAAAAAATATTTAAAAAAGTTTTACTATATATGCACATGCAATAAAAGCAGACAAAAAAAAAAAAAAAATAGTTTTATTGTTCAAATATTAACTACCACAGAAAAAAACTAATTAAAATGAGATGCATAAAAAAAAAAAAAAAAAAAAAAAAAAAAAAAAAAAAGTACAATACTTACCAGGAGAAGGAATCTGTATTGCTTCTTGAGAAGCTACTAAAAAGACAGGGCTTGATTTCATTGCTACATGGGAAAATGCTAATTAACCTTTTGAAAATTGAAAGCATTTTACGCAGCAAGATCATAAAGAACTTACATTATTATTAAAGAGTGAGAGGAAGGAATCAATTTACCTCTGTCTTTCCATTTTGGCAGTATGTAGAAGACATGTAAGAGAAATGCCTGAATTCTAAGTTATCCATGCTTGGAGCTTTCTGTAAGGCTTGTAAAAGATTGGGACGGAACTCTGGATCAATACACCACAGTGATCCCTTCCCCACATTCTAAGAAGAAAAAAAATAGTAAAGGATATGTTACACATTGCAAGACAAACTTTAAAATAATAATACCTTCACTATTTGTTTTTATAATGGATAAAATAAATTAAACATTAATTATGAAATCTTTTTACTAAATATAAATTTAAATATTAACCCATAATCAATTGTGCAAGTAGAATCAATCATTTCTTTTCATAAATATTCTAGGAAATCTCTAAAACTGCAGACAATAAAAGCAATCTTGCAATAAAGGAATGTAGTCAAAATAAGGACAGTCTTGCAATGAAGGAATGTAGCATTAAAATATGGAGAGGTGAAATATTTCATTTCCCTTGTTGGGATGTAATACATTATTTCCATCTACAGTAAGGAGAGAAAAGTAAAGAATGCCGATTGTTTTTATACCAACAATAATATTTCCTAATGTTTTATTGGTCTTTAAAATATTAGTAAGTTACACCATGTTCAAGAAATTAATCTACTTGGCTTCTGTACAATGTTAGTGTTATTATTCTTAACAAATTGCATTATGTGGCAAAACTACAGAAGTATAAGAAAGTTCAACAATTTTTAAACAGTCATTTTATTTTCATAAGTGACAATTTTCTAATGTGTATTTGAAATTTGTTGCTTTAGAAAATAAATTTCCTAATAAGAAAAATTATTTCAAAGCAATACATCGAGTTCTACTTTTCTATCAGAATTAATATCATTATCTTTGCTCAAATATAAGAAGTTACGATTTATTATAGCAGTACTAACTTTGAAATCTCTCCCAAACAATATAGCTATTCATATAAAAATTAAGAAAAATCAATCTGTAGGAATTATACATTTAAATATTCCATGGTCAAATTTCATTTTCTTTTATTAATACTTTAAAAATATGTCTATTCTTGCTATATAAGTTTAGATCATTGGCATTAAAAAAAATTGAGTTAAAAAAAAATTATTTTTCATAAATTGATGCTTGTAGTCTTTATGAAATAGAGCAGCAGTATTACTTCTTTTATCTTGTTATATTCAAAGTCAAGCCCTTTAACTTAAGTCATTTGTCACTATAAAAGTAGAGATGGAGCAGATCCAGCATTAGCTAAAGGGCCTATTGCATTCTACCCATATTTTGGTACCATGATGTTGAAGGAACACCTCTAGGGCTGCATCTGAAATGTTTACAGCTATCTCTTCTTCCTTCAGTTCAACAGAACAACATTCCAACTCACAGATTTATTGTGGCCATTCACAACAACATAGCAGCTTTCTGTCAGTTTCACTTGTTGGGTTTTGAACCTAGCTTCACTAATCTGTAAACTCAACATGTTATTTACCAATCTGTTATGATCCATATCTTATTTCATAAGTACCTTGATTTATGTTAGTTTGAAATTATGTTGTTATAGCTGGCATGATTTTAATATAAATAATTAAACACAAAAATTATTTTGGGAAACTAACTTCTACATGAAATCATGTTTTATTAAAAAAAAACACACACACACCAAATATAATATATAGGTTCATTCCAATATATACAAACTGCATCTTCCCTTACTGCTATATTACTTACATGCTATATTTACCTGTCACAAGAGGTTGATAACACAACAATGTTAACTATATGTTTGCTTAGTAGTTAGATAAAACGTAACACTTGATTTGAAAATTGAATATTAATAAGAATATAGGTTTGAAAATTGAGGTTAGGTAAAACCCTTACATTGTTTGATGTTGAAGAAATGAGTGTGTAAGAAAAAAAAAGTGTTGAAACAGTCAAAATTTTATTAATGAAGACTAAACAAAATAATATTGCACTTACCTGTCCTTTCTCTTTCTCAACTTTCGAAAGCACTTGCTGAGAGATAAATTGTGCCTCACTGAGAATTTTTCCAACCAGTGGGTGCATTCTGAAAGTAAGGGAAGCGGTTTAAAATCCAACTATAAATGTCTTTTACAGGTAGGGCTTTGTTTATAGAGTCCTCAATAGCCATGAAGATGAGGCAGCTGAAGGAATAGGGAGGCTTTGAAGTAGTATGTACAGCAGGGTTGTAAGGAGAATGAGCGGGAAGGGACTCCACATTCTGCTCGCCTTCTTCATCAACAGTGAGATTTACAGCTGCATCATCCAAACAGTCACTGGAGAGAGTGTCACTGAGCACTTCCTCGCCTTCAATTCCATAAGAGCCCATTTGGAATTTCTTGAGCAGATTGGTGTCTTGTAGCCAGGAAAGGCTGGTAAGTTCATCATCTTCAACTCCACTGGATTCCTTCTCGGCATCAGGCCCAAAAATACAGTACGGGTAGAGGGTCCAATAGAAAGGGATCCATTGGGGGCATGCTTGAAATTTGTGGTCATAGCAAAGATAGCTTTGTCTTCATCGGAGTGTTCTTCAACAGCCATTAAAATTTAAGTATGAATTTCTGCAAATAAAATAAATTATAAAATTTAAAGTATCTCTTTAGATGAACATTCGATATTTAACATGTAAATATTTCAACATAATTCTTAAACACTTTTACTTTATTCTTAAACACTTTTACTTACACACTTTTTATCATCACTAACAGAGAGAAAAAAATTCTCTTAAGAATTAAAAAAAAAATTAGAAATCTTTAGAATCAAAATGTCAGAATTTAGAAAATATGAATGCAGCTCGGCATTACCAATAAATTGTTTCTATATTTCACCATTATATCATAATCTATTTAATTGAAGAATGAAATTATATAACATTCAAATTATGAATTAACTGAAATAATGAATCAAAACCAATTTAATATTTATAATTTAATGTTTAAATACTGGCATTTCAATGTGATTTATCTATTTCTATCGACATTATAGTAGATGTTTCTTTATCTTTTTTTCCCCATGTAGTAAAAAATATGCAGCAACTTATCATAAGAGGTGTTTATTTACTTTTCTTTTATAGGAAATTGAAAAGTTTTAAACCAATATTCTTTCATTTTAATTAGTAAGATAAGTAAATAAATTTCCAATTAAATAATGAAAATATCTATAGAAAAAAAAAATACTGACCTTTACAATGATTTTCTTATGAAGCATTACTTAATATGTTCTAATTATTTGTAAATTTGAATACCTAGAAAGAAAATATTGATTTTATAAAAATTTATAAATGTAAAGATAAATATTTTGCAATTCAATCTAACAAATTCTAAACCAAAAAAATAACAATACTTTGTAATTATATAGTATTGGACAAAAGCATGAAGCATCATAAAAAATAGTTGTAAACATTTTCAAAATAAATTATTCATACGTAATAATTATGCAGGGGTTTCAATATTTCATGGTATCATCTTAGGTTTCAAGACTACATCAACTATTTTAGCCTTGTTAAATCAGAATTTACAACACTTTTACCATCCATGCTTCTCTGAAATTGTTACAAATGTATTTGAATGTATATATTACAAATGTAATCTTTGCTTCAAGATGCTTCTATAGGATTAAGTTTGTGGAGATTGTTGGGAGGTGAATAATTATTCTAAATCCATTTTATTGAAACCCAAGACATATACACAGTCCAGTCACATTAATGTGACCACCACCTACTTTCGACGTCAACGTGAAATAACCAATCACAAAAGGCAGGTGGCAGCACATTGCATATAAAGGATGTCCTAGGGCATCGGAAAGCATTTCAATCGTTGTTGTTATTAATCTCGGAACTAGCAGGGCTAGAGAATTCCCATGAATCGAAAGTGTCTAAAAACAGTTGAGGGCCCCGGAGGACCTCGTCTTTGTCAAATCCCAAACATATCGAAATATATGCGAGGGAAGCCATGTCAGAAGAGCACTAATGGCACTGAAGTTGTTCTTCATTGAATGAAAATACTTATACAGCAGATATTGGCGGGCTAGAGAGTTGATCCATTTGGCATCCAGCGATTATTTTCTTTTATCTTTATGTAGTCACAGTTTTGATGTAATTATAATTATTGTTACGAGTTGCTGTTTTTTACATTCCATCTTTAAGCACCAATGCACAATCAAGTGCTCTTGCAATGAAAAAAAAAAAAAAAAAAAAAACTATCAAACCGATCCTTCTACACGCGCGATCCTTCTATTTGATAACCATAACCATAGTCAAGACTAAGGTTCATTTCAGTGGCGATTTCATTCATAAAGAACTACGACTAGAAGCAATTCTAATTCTGGAACAGAACTGAGGTAACGGCTAATTTCCAGGAACTCCATAAGCACCACTATCTTTGCCTGGAGATTTTATTTCTTGCCACTCGACCATGATACTTGACAGATTGCATTATTTTTTAAACTGTTTTTGAACTTACATACACTCTATTACATTTTTTGAGATTCTTCAATATTTTATAGCCGATAATCTTGGATTTGTGCTATTTTTCGAATGAAGATTCGCTTCCTAACTATTGCTAGATATTTTTTGTTCACCTTCACGATCCTCATTTACTGATTATTTTACTACGCTTTTAATGATGCTTTACAATAGGAATACCATTTGAATAAATTAAATTAATTCTTTGAAGCATTGTCAATATTAGGACCCTTTTCTAATTTCAAATTAATTTTCGTATTTTGAATGCTAGTATGTACAAATCATGGAAATATTTTAATTATATAAACAAGCTCTCGATTAAAAAAATATTTCTTAATCACTATAAAAATAATGTAAACCAATTTAATACGAATCTAAATCGTATGCGAAAATTTTGCAAGATTTTAAATGTAAAAATATTTTTTTAATTTTTTCAAAATTTCAAAATATTATACCTAATAAGTCATACTCTATGAAGTGAAATATTTGAAGTGTTGAAATTTTTAACTAATTATATTTTTTTTCTTCTTAGAATTGTAACAAGAATCACACATACGCGCAAACTCATGTCGATCGTCATGTCTGAATATCGTGTAAGTAAAAATAAAAGAAAAACATTTACCGCTCAAATTTCACAAAAATAAATTAACTACAAGGAAAAAGATACCTTAAATGCAAAAATCAATTTTAATTATACGCATAAAAAGTATTGAAACAAACTTCGAACTATCCGTTTTGAAACAAAGCAAATTGCTTAAAATATTCTGAGAATCTTTGACTGAAATTAGCTAATTAATTATTAATCTGGTCTCTCGAAAAGCATTTTTAATGACTTCATTCTGCATTTTTTTTTTTTTTTAAATCAACTGAACATAGTGATGCATATTGTCTCTTTTCATCGGTCGCAGTTTCCAAGTTATTTTTTTTTTTTTCCCTTAGACTGAAATTCTTGAAAAGCTTTTAGATGTCGATAATTTGAAATTGACTTTATCGGAACTTTCAAAAAACATTTTTAAAAATATATCATCCGTAGATAAGTACGAAATTGCGGTATTTCTAATTATTTATTGAATTTTACACTTCACTGTCGTTATTTTGTTTAAAACAGATTTTTAAAATTACGAATTTTAAAAATGAAATGTTGGCAGCTATGAATAAGGCACGTTGCAATATTGTGTAGAATTGCAACACCATTTATATTAGTATCCCCCAAATATTTTGAAAATTAATTATTTTGATGACTCTAGAAGTATTTTAATATACATCTGATTACTCGTTCGACTTTCACATGTAAAGATTTTTCATACACCATCAGTTCTAAATCCTTTTCTTACGGTGAAAATTACACATTCTGGCTTATATATTTTCCTAATCTTCATCTCATTATGTAAGAAATATTTTTATATTATGGAAAAATACAGGTTTTTATTAGGCTAACTTGTTATTAAAAACTTTGAACCATAAGATAAAGCGGAGCGAATACAAGTTTCCGTTGTTTAGAATGCGCGAAGTTAAGAAGTTAACCACCTAAGTCCTTCCAAGGAACATGAAAGTTGATCACCTATTTCTTTTTTTTATCCCTTTTTCTTTCTGTAGAAAATAAAAGGGTTAGGCAAAAAATGTATCAAAATATGGAAAGAATAAATAAATAAAGTACTAAAACTTTGGTTCTGAGGACGTTCTTTTTTTTCGGGGGTGAGGGGGGGTAATTTATGCTATTTTACCTTATAGAATTCATCGTTACGGCTCACACGTTCAGCAATCTTAATCTTTCGTATACAATATTTTTATGGCATCTGCAGCTGGTCCCTAATTGTGCCGAATTTCTGATTTAAATTTTTTATCTTACTATGTACGTAAATTTACTACTGACAAATTTATATATGAATTAAGATGAAGAGGTTAAGGGGTCTAATTCCCATTGGTACTCCGTAATCGGCACGCCAATTGATCATCTACTACAAACACCTCTAAATAAAGCATAATGTAAGACTACATTCAATTTGCTAAAAAAATTTAAGACACAAACAAAAAGTTTCTTACTAATTGAAAATGTACACATTAAAAAAAAAAAAAAAAAAAAAAAAGAAGAAGAAGAAGATAGCTTGAATTTAATACAACTAAATCTCTTTTAATTTATTTATATTTTTAACAAATACTTTTAAATTAGTAACCGAGCATCAAGTCAGCATGGCAAATTAAAATTTTGTTATTTATTACTAATACTTTATTTATTTATATTTTAGTATCAGTAGTGAAATATCTATTGTAGTTGGACCTTGAAATAAAAATGTAAACAATCAGCAGAGTTCAAACTGTGTGAAAAAGAACTATCATGCTGTCATAGCAACCCCACCTATTATTTATCAATAACTTTTAGATGTATTCACATGAATTGCTGTTTGTTTTTTTCAGTAAACAGAATCAAGATTTCATATCTTTCACCTGAATTGAACATCTTTTGAAGCTAGTGTACCATAGCATTATAATACTAACAATATAAAATTTGATTTGGAAATTAGTAATTTTTTTTTTGTTAGAAAAATTAAGAGAAAATAGAATATTATTATCTTTCAATTTTGTTTCCCTTTAAACCGATTATAGCAAAAATTTTGAATAACTCACATGAGAATAAATTTAATTACTATAGACAAATTTAAATTAAAGATATTTAAAAATCTAAAAATGAAATGATTAATTCCTAAATATAAATTTGCAGCAAAATAATTAATATTAATTTTAAGGCAATAAATCTTCAGTTTTAAAATTCATGTACCTATGAAATAAAAATATCTATAATCATATCGATAAAAAAAAAAAATTAAAAGTGAAATTTTTGTACATATTGAATCAACATTTTTATATTAATAGAAGATTAAATAATTAAACAAATTTGCCTAGGGAATCAACAATCTTTTTACAAAGCAATTAAATAAATAAAACCAAAGATACGATTTTAACTCTCATTATAAAAGCTTAACACACGTTTAAAAATAAATCACGACTCCTTTAACTATAAGAAGAATGCGTAAGCAGCGGGTTTTAATCAATGGGACAAATCACCAACCCTTTTCTTGATGCACATCCCACTCGTAACCATAGCAACGAGCACAGCCTCTGCGCGATCGGAGAACCGATAAAAGCTCCAAACCAATCTTAAGCAAACATGCACATGCACACATTTAAAATGGTCGGTAAAAAAAAAAAAAATAATAGCAAATCAAAATTTTTTTTAAACTATCTCTCAACCAATCCCAACACAAATCACACAAAACTTGTAAAACGGATAAAGGAAACATGATTTTTTTTCCCCTCATCCACGCCAAGTTCATCCTACTAAGCGATTCCATCTTATTTAGAACGATAAATCACACACTATAAATGAAAACTAGAAAAGGCGAAAATGTTTTAGTGGGCGAAGTACTCACGGAATTTGTGTGAAGATGAAACTGAGCAGTAGCGAGTTTCACGTGGCTTCACCAACGGATGAAGTAGCGTAATTTCTTTACTGACGACAGCTACTCTTTTCCACAGATGAGGGCCGAGATGCGTCATATCACCATGGCAACGGAGGTGAGCTCAATGCCTCGAAAGTCCAACAAAGGTCGAGATGGCGCTTTTTTTCGCAATGATTACCCACACACACAAATTACTAGTTGCTATTTTGGGAAAGAGTATTAAATAACTTTATGTATGTGAATCTTTGAATTGTTAAATCGGGATATTTTTTACAATGCGCCGATTTCGCTTATTGGTTTGGTAAATATTCAAACTTGTGGGAGCTCGTTCAACAATTGGCAGATCTTTTTTATTTCCGTTAATATTTCTGAAGCAGTCAATATAACTTATTTTCAACGGTCCTCACACCAATTAGAAATTTAAGTTATTTTAAGAACTAGTTGTTCTTGGGAAAGAGGAAAATAAGTCACAAACAATAATAAAACGAATTCAGATATTGTAGATCAAACCTTGAATTTGCAAAGTTATAAACTTCATAAAGGAACAAATACTTTGAAAGTACAATAAAATAAAAAATCATTAAAATGTTTACGTTTTATTCGAATATAATACAAATAGTCAAAATCTATAAGAAAGCAAAAACCACAATTCTAGTTTTTAGAAAAATAACCATATAAACATTTATACAGCATTAAACACACACTGTAACATAACCAAATTTTCTACTTTACTATTTCTTTTCTGTCAAATGAAATTTAACATTGATCATTTTATTGTACTTTTAAAGTTTAGTAAAATAAAAAGTTTTGTATAATTTTTTTTTTTTTGTAAAGTTTATAAATTTACAAATCCGTAATTCGATCTTCAACATCTGAATTTAACAAGAACTGTTATGAAGAAGCTAAAACTAAATAATAAATTTGGTAAGCAAAAATTCAAAAATACTTTGCAAATTGAAATTGTTAAAATATTCACTGATCTGAATAATTTTTGACCAGCTGCTATTTAAAATTAAATATGAAGTATTTATCAAAAACAACATAAAGGAATGCACCAGTTAATAAAACCACAAGAACAGAAAATCTTTTTTTAAATTTATTATTGAGATTTAAAATTTTTCCCTCCAGGAATAAAATAAAAATGATGCATATGTTTAAGGAAATTACTCTACCAATTAAAATAATCAACAATAGTCATTCAAAAAACATTAATCCTTTATTTTAATTTATTACATTTGCATCAAATGGCAAGAGTTATAGCAAATAAATTTAACAAAATTAAGGAATTTAATTTTTTAACAAAAATTTAAAAAATTTTAAACTCAAAATTTTTAAAAATTATTTTAGTTTAAACTTTAAAAAAAATGAAGTTCAAACAATTACAGAGCAATCGGAGCAGAACTTACACTAAAAACAGAAAATAGAGGAACTAAAAAAAAAAAAAAAAAAAAAAAAAACTTTTTTTGCGATTTATTAGAAGTTGGGCTTATTAAAAGCTTTTGTTAAATTAAATTTATGATTTAAATTTAACGTAAAAGAAATTTTGAAAAATGAGGTAACAATTTCTTTTATTTTCCTTTTTTACTTTATTTTATTGCTTTAATGAGGTGAAGTTGTAAAAGAAATGCAAGCCACTCAATTGAAAGACTAAGATTTGAAAAGGATTTCAAAGTACTTGCTAACACAAAAACTTATAAAAATCACATTTTAAAAATAATAAATTTATATATCCTATAAAATGATTATACAGATTCTCAACATAAAAAATGCTCTACATAAATACTTTTCACAATACAATAATTCTACTATTTCAAATAATTATAATTTTAGAGCACAACTATTTTAACTGCATTATCAAATCTTCTTCTAGCAAGACAGATAATTTTCTTTTCTTTTTTTTTTTTAATATCTCAAGTGTCTGTTTAAATTTCATAATCTTGTTTTAAGACTCCCTTTGTTAAAACAGCTGAAATTCTAAATCTGAAACTTTAAAATTTGTGCGACTAACTTTTCACCTAATATTTTTATACAGTTACGTATCTTACAATGCTGATGCAATTTAGAAGTCTCAAAGAAATTTATTTTTTAAAAAAATATCAATTGTGCTAAATTATTACAAAAACAATAAATGCGTCAATCCTCATTTTAGAAAAAGAGGCTTAATTTTTTTTTCTGTTCCATAAGGAACTGAAAATTTCAAATTTTAAAAATAAACACTTGTTAATGCAATGCTGCAATTGTTTATCTTAAATGTAATTGTTATTTGATAAAAACAATCCACCATTTAGATTAATCACAACTAATTTATTTTGCACAATATAAGAACAGTCATCATCTTTTATGTCATTACCTACCCCATTTTTTGGAATTTTCTAAACAAGAAATTAACAGCAATAAATGTAAAAATACACCTAAACATTACAGAAAACCTATAATGTTGAGAACAATTGTCTAGATAATATTTTATTGTTTATTCAATTGATGACTTTATATTAAAATCAATTTTAAAAAGTAAAATAGCTTATTAATTTAAATATTTTTTATCTGGCTTTGGAAAGCAAGATAATTTTATAATTTATCTAAAATGTTTATTGAATAAAAATTTCTGAGCAAAAAAGAAATTAACCAATTTTTTTATTTTTTATTATTAGACTTATTTCCTCCTAATTAATTTTTCTAAAGTGGATTTTGGACTTAATTTTTATGAAACTAAAACAAGAAAGCAATTCCAATCAGAAAAATAGATGAAAATAGGGAATTTTTATTCAAACTGATTAAACAAAATGAAGATCAATAAAAAAAAAGAAAGGGATGCGAGAGACTTTTTTTTTCTTGCAAAAGAAACATAACTTGTATGCCCTTGTTTGATATATTTTCTTACCTACATTAATTCATATTTAGTTTTAACCAAAACCAAAGTAAATCATTATTTTTTATTTTAAATGTAACAAGACGGTGGACAATGCCATAAACAGAGAACATAAGAGAAAACAAAGCATGGGATTTGTCCATCTTAGTATTAACAAAAACTTAAAAAATGTATAACTTAGAAATCCATTTTTCACCAAGTGTATTTTTTTTTATTTGGTGTTACTGAAAATAAAAAAAATTCTTAGTAGTTATTTTTTATTTAAATGAAAATTAATTTTTAATATAGTATAACATTATAATACGAAAGAAATTGTACTATCAATGATTTGTAACAATACTTAACTGTTTCACAAAAACAAAATCAATGTGCATCTTTTATGTATTATATTTTTAAATTCAAATGTTCAGAAATAAAATATTTGTTAATAAAATAAATTAATGAAAGTGAGCTTAATTTGTAATAAAATTGAAACAGAAATAATGAAGTGAGATTACAAACTAATGTTGATTTTAATTTAGAATCTTTTACATCTAATAATGAAAAAGTATTTTTAAAAACTTCACTGCAATTTCTCCCCCTCAAGACTTTGTCTTACTAGAAATATTAAGGTCTAAAAATAATTTTTTATTAATATCTAATTTTATGTTCACAATTTTCATAAGTTAAAAGTTACTGATATCTAGTATATTATATCTACTCAAACATAGATAACTTTTCATTATATTTGCTAATATATACTATAAAATGGAAATTAAATATACAGAATCACAAAAATATAAAAACGTATGTATAATCCATGAATCCTTTCAGTAATAAGAAAGTAAGGATGATATGCACAGCAATTTGAAATGCAGGAAATTAAGAATGCTAAACATTCTTATTTTTATAATGCCAATAACTATAACACACAATTTCTAATAAAAATAAAGATGAGGATATTTTTTTCTTACTTAGTAAGTTGCAGTCATATCAAATCATTGCTATAATTTTCACAATCTAATTTATTATTCAAAGTGATAATAATATTAAAACATGTCTTAATGATCCATGTTGATTCCAAAGACATTGCAAATTCTGCTATATAATAATGTTAGAATATCTTTTTTTGGTTTATCTTTGGTTATATCTTTTGGTCATAATTAAATAAAGATAAAATTTATTTTACTCTAGTAAATTCAATTAGGATATATTATAAAAAAAAATAGCAAAATAAAAATACTGAAATTTTTAAAAATATGCTTTTTCTCATAGCATTAAAATCAATTTCATCATTACACATTACAGTAAACTTCATATGATCCTTACAACAGCATACCTCATACGATTTTCACATGACTTTCATTAACTTTATTTTAATATAATCAATGAAGACAAATATCAACAAAATTTTAATCTAAAATATCAAAAATGATTATTAATTACATAGTAAACAAAAGATTGTATTTTGTTTCATATGTAATCAATAACTGAGAACAAAATATTAAGAAATTTTATTTATTTTGTTATGACAAAAATGTTTAATATAAATAAAAAGGATCTAGGAAATAAAAGCATTTGTTAAAAGTAACATTTGAAACAAACACAAAATATTACAATGGAAAATGAATACTAATACAAAAATTCAAATATTAACCATGACAAACCTTTTAAAAACATTAAAATAATGTTTATAAAGGTTAAAAAATTAATGCTTAAATTAATATTTTATCATTAATTTAAACAATAAAAATTTCACAACAAATTAAGTAAAACATTTTCAATTTTAAAAGAACCTATGGAGTTATTATGAATACTATTTAAATATTCACATGAGAATAAAATAAATAATTGATTAAAAACTCAATGGAAAAACAATTTAAATGAAATACATATGTATATTATTTACATAAACTTAAAATTCTCAATGGATATCTAGAAATATATAAATGAAAGCAGATACTTTTTTTTTAGATAATGAAGTTTCAAAAACGTTATTCTTTTATCATTAATTTAGAAAAAAAAAAAATTTAAAACTTCTATTTAGTTGAAATAAAATAATTAGAATTTTTTGTATATAAGGTAAAGCAGATTTCTAGATGTTATAAGAAACATAAAAACAGAGACAAATCAATTTACATGCAATAAAAAAAATTATATATAGAATGTAATATTGCCAATTGCTAACAAATGAGCCAGAAGAGAAAAATAAAATTATTTTTTAATCTATATATTAAATTTAGCTCGTTGAATATAGACGTATACCAATAATTTGGAAAACACATTGTGAATAATTGTATTAATAATTCTTTGATTTTTATATTATTTAAAAATGCATGCCCTCCTTTGAGTAATGTTTTGTACTTTTAAAATAAACCGTTTTTATGGCCTACAATAAATTATTTGAGCAAAATTTGAATTAAAAAGATTCAACTCAATTCTACTATCATTACTTTTAAAAAGACTAAACTATAAAAATATAATGGTAATTACATATTAATTGCTTGCCAGCAATTGCATTGGTGAATGCTAACAAGTTTTGTTTTGTGTAGAAAATGTTATTACAGAAAAAATTCAAATGTTGTTCTGACAAAACATCTTATTACGAATGATCAATCACTGATAAGTAGTAAATATATAAGTACCAACATAATTTCATATTCAAATTCATAGATAAATAAATATAATATAATTTTTTTTTAATTCAACTAAATTTAACAAGACATCTTATTTCTTATTTATTTTCTAAAATATTTTATGATATCTGTATGATGGAATTAAAATATTATAATAATAAAATTACTTAAATTTATAAACTATTTCTTTAGAAAATGAGCTGACTTTTTTTCTTAAGTAAACTGATAAACAACTCGGTTCGCCTATTTATAAATAATATAAACAAGTGAAATGAGAATAATAAATATTTCTTAGTTTTATAAATCAAAGCTAGTCTTTTGAAAATTACTTATAAATTCAATTAATTAGTAAAACTATTCTTTATTTTTAACATTATTTCTGCATGCTAATGAGCATCAATCAGATCACTTTATTTTTCAGAAATATTTTTAAAACCAAATGGTAATATTACAACCCTTAAATATAAAAAAAATGTAGAATATTAAATGTAAAAATACTATAAAAAATTAAATTAATTAAATAAGTTAATTATATTTAATATTTACAAATATTAAATGTAAATGAAATATTCTATTTCTTATATCATACAGTTTTATTTTCTAATTTAATAAATAAAATATAACACTATTAATAAAAATTCAATAAGGAAAAAAAAAAAAAAAAAGTTCTTTAAAAAGTTCTGATTAAAATTTGAATCAATAATATCTTATGTTATTCAGATAATCTTGCTGAAACATTAATCTCAAGACCTAATCTTAAAACAATTCTCACTTTATTAGTTTAAAACAATAATAAAAATTGGAATAATTTATATTTGTAACATTTATAAAAAAATATTTTTGTGAATTATTTCTGATTATCTTAATTATGTATAAGGTTTCAGAAAAAAAATTCTTTAACACAGAAATTATCCAATAGGTGAAAAGAAAGAGAAGGAGGTTAACAGAAGTGCCTTTAGATTCTAAGTAAGAAAAATAAAAATATGAAATAAAATAGAATAAAGAAATAAAATTAAAAGATTGATAATAAATATCTTTGTAGCAATTTATTCATATTTATCTTTTTTTTTTCTTCTGTACCTACCTTGGACTAATTATTTAGATTTGTCTTGAACATAACAATAGATCCACTCTCCTGAAATGTATAAAATCAAACAATAAAATAAGATCAAATAACATCATTTCATCAATGATTAAAGTTGAAGGAAGAAAAATTATGTCAATAATAAAATAAATAAAACAAAATAATGATAATAATTTTCTTTCAATTTAAGATGAATTGCCTCTAGAATAGAATAATGGAATTAAATATCTAAAACAAAAACAATTGAAATTAAACCAAATTTATATCATTCTTTAAAAATGGAATAACTTTATGCATATCTTCTTATTTTTTTGTTAATATTAAATAACCTATTCAATTTCTTATTTTTAATATTTTTTCAGAACTAATTTAATAATTAAGTAAATGATCTAAATATTTTCTGAAGTTTTCATAAAACATTTATTGTGAATAATAAATTTCAAAACAATAAAATTTTTCTCACTGATTAAAATAATTAAAATTTGCAGTTAATACTTAAACAACTGATTTAATCAAATTCTGTATTAAGAGAATCCCGTAAATATTCGAACGTTGCAAATGTTTTATCTGGCAACAAAATCCATGCGTGTTATTATTATTATATACATATATAATAAAGTATTTACATATATAAACAGATTACTAAACTTTTTTGTATTATTTTAAAAATATTAACTGATTAATAGAACCTTTGGAAATTTATACGAGTTAATAGAGTTAATGTAAGAGAAATTGATATTTACTATAAAACGGTCAAGGACATAATATACTTTTATTTTTAAAATGCACATGTTTCAAAACTTTATAATATATTGGGTAATAAAAATCTTATTAAGTTAAAAATTAGTTAATTTGAGTATAAAATGAAAAAATAGGATAATTTGTTTGTAAGATATCATTACCTAATTTTAATATTGCATCGATAAAATATATACAAAATATGCGAAAAATTTAACTGTAAATTAATTAACAGTATACATATAACTTGTAAACAAGCTAAGCCTACTTAAATGCAATATGCATTGACCGTTTTGAGTCACTAAGCTTACTGCATCAATGCAGCACGTTCCAAAAGCAGATATGTATTACTTAACCATGTTTTCCTGAAATCTAATAAAATTAAACAATTTTAACAACAATAGAGAACAAGTTCGAATAGTATTGTCAAAACAAAAACTAATATGTTTTAAAATGAAAATTATTAGACATCTACTTACAAAACTTCCTTCAAAACTTGTAAACGATATTTTCAATGAGCTTTACAACAACATGGATAAACAAAACAAGAAAGCAAATAACGTTTATTTACGTTACATTAATTTATATAAATTAAAATATACTTAAACTTCGAATTATAATTACCTTTCATTTAAAATTTATACCAAAGTAAATTAAACAAAAGATAATAATGCAGTTTAGTTTACATAAACACATCCATCTTAGTTCGCGAAACACGCACCACCCGGAAATTGTTGCCAAACAAAAACGTCATGTCCTGAGTTTGGTTGCCAATAGAATTACTCAGCTCCATCAGTTTATTTTTAAATTCTGTCGTACTAGATCTTAATAAATAGTTAATATGACATATCCTTAATCATTTATATTAAAACGCATCAGTATATTGACAACTTAAAAAGTAATGAATTTCGATAAGATTTGATCACAGACTTTTATGAGGGAGAGAATCACATTCTTAACCACCATGTATATTGAATGGTATACTCATTTATGGAAAAGTGATTCAAATATAGAATCTTTAACTAGAAGAATAAAATAAAATAAATAAAATTTCATATTTTTAAATATTTTCATTTAAATTTATAATTTTTGTCGCTTTTGAATTATCAAGATATTTAAAGAATCTGGTTAAGCCGGATTTCCATCAGATACTACGAAAATCGCAAAATGTCAGCCAATCAAAAAGCCTGTTTTCCTTGATGCCTTCTGATATTGTTACATTCATATTTACTTTAATTCTAGTTAACGAAAACTTGACGCACTCCAAAAAATTACCATATAAATTACAAATGGTAAGTGCTACATGAAAAATGTAGAACTATACAAAACACTTAATCTTCCTCAACTTAAAGATATCACTGAATACATTTCTCATAAATTTTCCTATAGCCTTAATGATCAAGATAATATTGCAAATCAGGATATAGATTGTTATGTTCCACATTGTAATATTAAAAGACATCGCAAAATTGTACTTTAATTTTTTTTTTTTTTTTTTTTTTTTTTTTTTTTTTCTCATTTTTTTTCTCATTTTTGATTTCAAAATAATTTTTGCTTTGTGTTTTAAATATTTTCAGATAGAATGCCTCTTCTTGGCAATCAGCATGTTCTGTCAACTTTATTAAACTAGTTTTCAATTTTATTAATTTATTTATATTTATTAATAGGAGAGGACGGACTTCGGGGTTCGTATGCTCCAAGAGATTTATTATCTGTATCCTTACTTGATGTAAGTAATTTCGCGCTTGATTTTCTGTTTACAAATATTGCTCATGATATTTGATTGATTTTCTTTTGCTTTTACCTTCACAATATTTTGACCTAGAAAATAGATCTTTACTAGCTATTATACCAATACGAGCTTTTATAAATAATTCATTAATACAACCATTTATGTGATTAGAACAAATACAATACGTGAAAAATGAAATAGGGTCACGAATGAATGAAAACGTTTGAATGAAAATGTAATTTTTGTTCTGTATCTTTTTTTTATAATTGATCAATTTCCATTCTATATAACTGAAATTTCCTTCAGAAAACTTTATTTCATAATATCCATAGTGTTGCATAATATATTATATAAGCAAAACTATAGGATGAATATACCATTCATTTCAACTGTTTACTTTCCATGGTACATTAAAAATTAACTTTTTTTAGAATTTCATTTATCAATAAGTGTTCTCTGAGCAACATTTTTTCAATAATTTGAAAGATGAATTGATTTTTAAATGTATTTATTTATTAATTTTGAAGTTATGATTAATTTTATTTTAATTTCAAATGAGTCTATTATGGTGAAAGAACCATTAATATTTTTTGTAATCTACCATTTTTTATAGCTTTAAACGAAAATATTTGTTATATATAAACTATATATGACTACATTGCTATAATTGCTGCTTGAGCAGCAAAATGCTTCGCACCATGCCAAATCAGTAACATTGCTATAAATATTTAAACTAACTATATTTGTGACACTTACAAATTAAATACCATAAGATCCTTATTAGTTTTTACTGTTTATCATGCACAGCTTTAAATGAAAATATTTTTTGAGGTTCTTCTATCCAAGTGCCCCCGTAGCCAAACCCCAGTTTTGCGCCAAGTTAGTGATCGCCAAAATGGTGATGATCAATTCAAGCAACGGGTACAACAACCTTTATTATGACCTTTATTATAACCTTTATTATGGGGGGTGTTAGGGGAAGTGTCCCCATAGGTTAATAAGATTAGAATTTTAGAAATTAAAATAACTTCAATTTATCAAATGTGTAAATCTAGTAATAAATCACAATTTACGGCGGTGTTCACAGTAAGTTTTTAATATTAGAATTTAAAATTTTTAAAAAATAACAAAAATCTCTAAACTAAATTTATAGGTATAAATATCTAACATAATTAAAAAAAAAATTATCAAAATATAAAATTTTAATATTTATACATTAATGAATGTAAGAAAAAAAAAATATGAAATTGTTAAAATTTATAAACATAACTCAATTGATTTAATTTAAATTTTTCTTGTATGCCTTGAACTAATTTCTGAGTCTCAAATACACACACAGGAGCTTTTTTTTGAAAACATTACGCATATTTTTAAAATCTTTAAACTTAAAAAATACGCTGTAAGCAACCGAGCGGATGAAACATAGGAAAGCAGATATTTAGGTGGTACACAGAAATTATTGGAAAAGGACACTCTGGAATGAAGAAAACTTGACGAAAATTAAGAAGAATGGACATCAAAGATCACAATTAAGAACAGTTGAAAACGAGCACATATGGTAGAAACACTGAAAAAAGATTCGGTGAAGAAAGTGAAGTGAAGATCGGTGAAGATGAAGATTTTAGAAATTAAAAAATAACTTCAATTTATCAAATGTGTAAATCTAGTAATAAATCACAATTTACGGCGGTGTTCACAGTAAGTTTTTAATATTAGAATTTAAAATTTTTAAAAATAACAAAAATCTCTAAACTAAATTTATAGGTATAAATATCTAACATAATTAAAAAAAAATTATCAAAATATAAAATTTTAATATTTATACATTAATGAATGTAAGAAAAAAATATGAAATTGTTAAAATTTATAAACATAACTCAATTGATTTAATTTAAATTTTTCTTGTATGCCTTGAACTAATTTCTGAGTCTCAAATACACACACAGGAGCTTTTTTTTTTTGAAAACATTACGCATATTTTTAAAATCTTTAAACTTAAAAATACGCTGTAAGCAACCGAGCGGATGAAACATAGGAAAGCAGATATTTAGGTGGTACACAGAAATTATTGGAAAAAGGACACTCTGGAATGAAGAAAACTTGACGAAAATTAAGAAGAATGGACATCAAAGATCACAATTAAGAACAGTTGAAAACGAGCACATATGGTAGAAACACTGAAAAAAAGATTCGAAACCTTTCATGAAACTTGAACACTTAGAAAAGGAACAGATAACCCCGGCGAAAAGGGTTGGAATAGCAGATTCATCAAGCAACTGAAAGCCGAAGTCCCCCTAAAATTCACAACAACGAAAAATAAACCAAAGTCTTCTCTAAAACTGAACTCACATCCAACTCAAAACCTATGAATTTTTCGACATTTGTTTATTTATTTATTTCTTGATGTTACCGACTTTTTGTAAAAGCACGGAAATTGCTACGAGCGAACTTCCTATGAAAGCCAAGTAGAATTTGTTGATAATAGAAAACATATGAATCCATTTATACTAATTTTCAATTGTTCGTATTCGAAATTCTACAGAAATGTAAGAAATTGTGTGAAACATCTACTGGCAATGTAGTAATAGTCTTTTGAGGTATATTTTTCATTACCGGCTTGGATAGATGTAAAAAATCGCTGAAATGTAAACAATATATTTTTTAGAAAATTACGGTAATAACATAACATAGTTTATAATTTAAGACAGTGTCATAGTTTTCTATATCTATGACGTTGTCAATGCTCGACCTATCAATGCATTCCAATTTTCTGATATCCCTACATTTTCTACAGATCTACGTGCTTCTTTTGTTTATAATCAGTTCTGGTCAAATTCAATAGTTTCTGTTTTTAGAAGGCATTGCAAAATTATCAATAACAACCAGAGTGAAACTCAGACAGCGTAAAAAATATACTTAGTAAATATTATATACTTAGTAGTATTACTTATTATATAATATACTTAGTTTAATAATAGATTAACTCTTTAGGTATGTTATATGAGTAGAATATAATTTTGCATTCTTCAATTATACTTTTTTCTTAATAACATTATTTATATAATTAATATCGTTAAAGAGAAATAAAACATTGCTTTTATATAAAAATGAAAGAAATGTCTAATTTTTCATGTTCTGTAGATTTCTAGATTTAAAAGCATCGTGTAAGATATTTTTTTTTAAATTTTATTCAATTGATTGAGAATAAAACATCGGCAAGCATATTACAAATATTTAGAAATAAAGTTAGAAATTTACGGTGAATTTATCTCTATGGGAATATGAAATAATCACATAGTGTCTGTTATTATTCATATTTTTAATTTTACTGAAATAATTTTAATGAAAAAAAAAATATTCACGAGACAATTTATGTAAAAAAAATTTCAATTTTAAAACAATATATTCACAATTTTATGTAAACAAATTTCAATTTTAAAACAATATATTCACAATTATTTATTCGCAATTTGCTCATTACTTATTACTTTGCCAAGAAGATATTATATAAACAACTTATATCAATGAAACATAAAGAACTTATTAATATCCCATAAGCGCGCAAACATTTTAAAATAAAAATACAGGTTCAAATGCCATTTTCAAAATACTATTAAAAAATTATTGTTTAGGGGTGCACATGGTGTATTAATGTTAGATTTGAAAAAGTAAAACAATAATAAGATAATATTATGCCCATTGAAAGAAGAATTAAGGAAAATACGGCTTCATTTAACACAGAAAAAGATTGTTTCATCAAGACAATTCGCCGGCTCACAGATTAATGAAAACTATGGCAAAGTGGAACGAATTGCGGTAAGAATTGCTTGACCACTAATCGTGTTCGCAAGATTTGACCCCCTATTACTGTTATTTTTTTCTAATGCAGTTAGCAAATACTTAGACCATGATCTTTTAAGCCATAAGGGCTGCACCGACGTTACTCACTTAGCATTACCCAGGGGGTGCGTGTAACTTGAAGATAACCTACGGACGCGGAGTAACAATGCCTCCCACAACGCTTTACAATCCTGTTATACCGCGACCTACGGTTTAAAGTGGATTCGAACCACTACAAACATCCATGGCACCCCGGGACTCGAACCCGAAACCTGTGGTACCGAGCGCCAGAGCACTAGCCACTCGGCCATCAAGCACCCCCTACTGCTATTATCTGTCCTTGAATTTGAAAAGATAGCTCGTAAGCAAGCGTTTTCATTCACACGAAGACGTTAAAAGAAAATCTGATGGGTACTGAGGATGTTTACAGAAAAATATTATTTGAAGGGCATAAAAAAGTTAAAAGATCATTGGAATTGTTGCATTGAGCTAAAAGAAGAGCATGTTGAAAATAAAATATTTACCTATAAAAACTGTTTTTTTTCCCCTTCATGCCACAGACTTATCAGACAACCTATTATAATGGACAGGGTTGTGAATAGCAAGTGTGCCTATTTAGTAAAAGCTAATGATATCTTCAAACTGGAAGCTCGTTATTAAAGTCTGAAGTGGTATCCATAGTAAGGTAGTAAGGATAGGAAATTTTGGACGGGAGTCAAGATCTATGAGTCTTCGTTTCTTCAGGTGAATTAGCAGATTAAAGTGCTTTAAAAAGTAATTATAAATCATGGGAGGCGTTATTTCAGTTACAGAATATATCTTTGAAGACCAATGTTCACTTGCTTATTAATCATACCATAATCTGAAATCTTCATGCTATTTTCTTAAGGACAAAATTTGAATGTAGTGTCCTGCAATAGTTCCGAGAAGGTAGAATAACGAAAATTTTATTTCCCAAGTCAAATTAAATTTTTGTCCAGATTTACTGTTTAATAAAAATAGCCGGGTGTTGTTTACTGATATCTCTGTCATCCCAGCTATGACAAAACTTACGGGTCTTATTTTGTGGATAAGATCATGATAAGTCATATTTAAGAGCAAGATCTTTAAAAATGCGGTGATAATCATTACTCACATAGTTATCAATTCTTTAGCGAGACTGAAATTGTCAATCATTCGAATAATGTCTTTAGTGTTGGTAAAATGAAGGTCGTACTTTAAAATCGGCCACTTGGAAGTAAAGGTATTTGGTTATTGGTCAAGGGACTTTATGGAAAGTTATAATAAAGCTTGAACTACATCTGATGTCGCATATACTGAAGAAGTTGCAGTCACATTCTCAGAATGTCAGCAATAAGAACTAGTTTATTTAGTTGTATATAGCACGGTCTGAATAGGCGAAGGCATTCTCTGGGGTCACTCATTTTGTAGAAAATCATCTGTACTGGCCATTTGACAGTTCCTTCATCTTTTCAAGTAACGTGGTTGCGTCTTTCATTACCTAATTAAAGATAAATTTTTTTCCCTCTTATTTAGAGTTTAGAAAGTGTTTTGTACTTTTCGTAGGCTTGTGTATTCAATACAATGTCTGAAACATGAGAAAGAACCGAGATTAGCAACGAGGGCAGAATAGTATTTTGTATCGTCACAAATGATACTGTTGAATGAAGAAGTATTGTAGTATTAATTATATTAAATAAGCATTGCAACATTTAATTATATTAATTTTATTTAAAATGAAAAGTTCACTGTGATCTGAACAATAAAATAGAAGATATCGCATGTTTTAAAAATTTATAATAGATATCTTTTGTTAAAATGAAATCTTTCTATTGGAAATTATCTTGTTTCAGATTTTGAGGTGCTAAATTTGTGTACATGTTACTACAAGTTTATTTATTGCTACATTTTTTCAATAAACATGATATTGGCCTAATAAGAAAAAAATTTTCTGCTTCCAAATGTGCATAAAATTTATCTATTATTGTATGTGAATGAAAAATTTTTTTAACCCATGAATGAATCCTTTTATTTTTCTCTTCTAAAGTAGCATTTTTGCATCTTTTTTTGTGTGTGTTTATCTAAATATCGTTTTATATAGAATGTTTTTTCCACATTCACAAGCAAATGTTGACATTTTGATTTTAATACTTTTATTATATATTACAAGTTGTATTCTATATATCCAAAATTTATACAGTGACACATGTTGGCTAGAAATTACAAATACATGGTTTGAAAAAAAATACTTGTACGTCTTGTAAAGAAAAACTAGAAAGTTTCAAATCATCACTTGTGAGAAATTTAGTTGAAATCGAAGGCACGTAAACACATTTGACGAAAACAATTTTCATCGACAAATTGCATTGGAATAGTTATACTGGCTATTATTCATTTCCTGCCATTCCAAAATAAGATTTCGACTTTTAGCCAATGATATTGAACACTGACGAACTAGTTGAAATTTGTTCAAGCAATCGGGCAAGTATTTAAAAAGTGCTACAGGTAATGTTTACAGTAAATAGTAAACTTTATGTTAGAAAATGCTCGATAAACAAATATAACGAAGAGATTTCCTTTTCACTAATATTATCCGATACTTTTACAACAAAATTTATTAAACCTTTAAAATTATCGTAAATTTTAAATTATGTATGTCTGAATATGAAAGATAAGCTAACTTTGTAAATGATTGAATTTTTTTTTTTGTATTTATTTTACACTTTTAATTGCGCCTTTTATTTTCAGTCAAAATTTAAAGTTATCTTTATTTTAAAAAGTATTTTTTTAAATAAAAGTTTTTAAATTAGGTTTTAAGTTAAAATGCATGTTTGATGTTTGCAATGTTGTTATATAATACAATTAATGCAAAATATCTGTTGAAAAAAAATTGCGACGTTTTATTTTTTAGTTATCTTTGATATAAAAAAATCTTTGAAAAAAAATTCAATATAGATTTTTATAGTATAATTAAGGCACAACAAAACATTAGTAAAATATTATAATAACTACCAAAATTATATTTTTCATTATTAAATTTAAAACTGCACTTTTTATTAAATAGTTTGATAAAAATATGCATTTGAAAAAAAATCAAATCTCGTACATTAGCAATACAGTCATTGATATTCCTCTCAAAACCTAATATATATTTCGTATAATATGCATTTTATTTATTTAATCAATATATATATATATAACCAGAAATCTTTATTTGAGAATTTAAAAACCCTCAAATTTAAATCTTTCACTACCCCAAAATAATCTTCAGAACAATTGGATCTACCATAGTTGATTGTCTTGTCAGAAAGCAGAATGTTTTGTCATTCTTCTACGACAGAAACTCTTCCAGCATATAAAATAATTTCAAGACAATCATGCAACAATTGAAAGAAAATAGTTCTACACGTTAAAAGCAATCATATTAGATTTTTTTAAAAATGTTATTCAGTTTATTAAATCTGATTTTCATACTGCCCGCAGTATTTTTCTTTTTACGTTAAAATACAAAACATTTCTGAAATAAATTACTTTCTTCTTCTTCTTCTTTATTCCTTTGTAAAAGCAGTAATTTGATAGGTTTTGTGTATAAGCATACTTTAGGGGTATAGCGAACATTCTTAGATGTACATTTCCAGGTTTGTGTTTACTGCTTAAATTTGACTTACTTGTAAATTAAGCTGCTCCGCTTATAAATATATGTTTATTTGGCTCTCTTAGATAAATCGTATTATTATTTATTATTTATGCAATTTAGATCATACAAAGGCTTTATGGTATAATTTTCTTTTTAATTAGTTCTCCTTGTTTTTTCCTGCAATACATTTGCTTCTTATATAATATGTATAAAATTCATACAGGTACATAATTAACATAGAAAATATACGCACATTTCCAGAAAATTAAATTCTTTTCACTCTTGTCCATTATCAGATGTTATCAATAACAGCTTTCCCAGAAAGAATAGGGAAGGGTAAAAAATAACAATACCCCTAATAACTAATTATCAAAGACATATCTATTATAGAATCGTAATAATAAAATTTTAAACACGAAAAAGGTTTCGTTTCTCTAAATTACAATCGAATCACCATGAGTTGCACCTGGGAAGAGTGAGATCATTTGATAATTTGTGTTGAAATATCAAACAACAGTCGTAAACAAAAGTAATCGTTAGTTGATAAACACACAACAGCGATTAGATTATGGATTGATAAAATAATTTTTTAAACGATGAAAGTGTCGTAAATAACCCATTTTGATTCTGAATTCTCCAAACTAACAATGCAGCAGAGTCATTTATAAACACATTGGAACCCTATGTAATGCAATGCAAAGGAGGCTCTTACATTTTCTAATTGAATGAAATTATTCATTAAATTCGGAAATAGTGTGATTTAAGCATATATGATATGTTACTAATTTTTAAAAAAATATTTTAGATTTTTATTGACCAATATTTCATTATTTTCGAAAGAAAATTTAAAAATTTTTACTTTACATTTTTAGAAAGACCAACCTACCATTTTCCATATTGTCGGAAGGAAGGAATTTTTCTGATATCAAATAATTCACTATAAATAACAGATAGAAACATTGCTAAATTTTATATTTTCAGGTTTTACTTCTTATCCAAGTAGCAGGATTGTATAAACAAAGTAATTTTTATCGGAATAGCACAAAAAGTTTTAATTCTAACTATATAAAAATCGAAAATTTAGCATTGATGGTTAAACACATGCATACTGCATGTGTACACACGCACATGCATGTGTACTTACACATGCATTATAAACATTCTGTGTAAAAAGTATCCGAAATTGTTAAATAACACACACACAAATCAGTTTGTTCATCAAAATTTATTTTTAGCGTGATCTAGCCCTTCATACATTTTTCGTATGCTGATTGAGGTATGGCCTTCATTTTCTTTTAAGGTCACAGTCAAATCAATATGCAATTCCTCGAAACGATAATTTTAACATTGCGAAAAGAAAAAAAAAGTCACATACGGCAACTGGTATTTATCAATCCAAGTCTAGTCACTTGTTAATATGCGTTTCTTGAAGGTGAAATCCATAGAAGCTCGGGAAACCATGCTTTCAGCGGCCTGCTTTCGATGGTCTTTTTGGACAAAATTTCGGAATCAGTCGTTCAATGCAAAATAAAGTTTCATGCGCAAAACACCAATATGTTATAAACGGACATAGAAGATACGTTCATCTCTTGAGTCGACTATCTAAGACTCATATGACCATTTTGACCACCAATTTCTTGATTTTGTCGATGTTTTCGTCATTCGCAGCAGTTGAAGATCAACCTGCAACTAGGCAAATCTACTAACATTTCTCGGTATTTTTTAATGCTTTATATCATTCACATGTTTGTGTTATGCCCGATTCACCGTAGGACTTCTGCAATATTTTTAGTGACCATGCATGCGAAATTTATTTTGAACATCAAATTTAACGTAAAAACTCTTAGTTCAACTAATTTTTCCATTGTAAAAACTGCAGAGCACTAAAAACGTTTGATTACAAAAATAGCTGTCAAGATACTGAATGACAGATCGCACTCACATTCAGCGTGGTAACTCAATACAGGGCTACCAACTTATAAAAAGAATGTAGCCATATCTTTCATGCCTCTTTTTTAAATTATAAATTCCGCAGCAGCATTAGCCACTACTCCATGCAGCCTCCCCAGTTAAATATAGCTCAGGCAGCACTTATTCAGATTAATTACAAGAACTCTCCCCCATTGCCATCACTTATGTCGCTCCTGTCCAGATGGTTTCCCAGTGGTGTATATAAACAAATTTCTTAGATCAGGACCTAATGTGATCGTAGCAGACGGTTTTTACGCTCTTCAATCTAACTAGAATTTCGGTAAGAGACCGAAATGGTACGGTTCTAAACTGTACCACTGCATTCAATCAAAGGGATGAGTGACAGTTGTTGACTACCTTTAATGTGTTGTTACTCACCCCCCCAGATTCACAAGATTTGATATGGAAACTAATCGGCAAAAGAAAAGCCTTCAACATAGCGATTTTTTAAGTTAACCCCCTTTAATTATTTCATTGAAGTGGCAACTGAACTTGACTCGGATCATTATATTTGGATACTCGGAATATTATATTTGGATGTAGTCAAAGCCTTTGATAGAATTTGGCATAATGGCTTAACATCAAAGCTCATACGATTGAGTATTTGGATAATTTAATTTAAATTAATGCATTCATCTCAGTTTTCGTAAATTCCGGGAGATAGATATAGAGATAAGAGTGTATAAACTCCCTCACTTAGGTACAACTGTTTTTTTTTTTTTTTTTTTTTTGTTAAATAGTGAGCATTTTAACGGATCAATGTTTTCTTATCAGTGTCAATTTTATTATCACGCCTGAATGTATTGATCGAGTCGGTGTAATTCTTTATTTAGTTTTTATTAAATATTTATAAAAATATACAAGTAACGATAATAAAACGACGAGCTAGTAAATAAGAAATTATTAAATTTTAATTTATATGTTCATGTAATTTTTATTAGATATAAAAAATTTTATTTTTGTGAAATATTTCTTAGTTTGGTTCAAATACATAAAAGAGCGCAACTAAAGTAGTGCAACGTAAAAATATTAAAAAAATAATTAATATGCACAATTTTGTCTTCAAATATCTTTTCTATTATTTATTCAGTATGATCTATTGAGCTTTCATAAATAATTAGATCTTATTTGTTGAGCCTTCCCCGTTAGCCATCCCGGGTGTGCGCTTGTTAAATATATTTGCCTGGAAGCCACTACAAAGCCCAGAGGAATTTGCTGATAAAAGTGATTTAATGAAGTAAATATATATTTATATAACATTTTAAAGAATGTGAAGAGCTTGGATTCAGTGAGAGCCAACGGCAGGACAAAAAGCCAACATCCATCAGCTGCGAAAATTGTAAAGCGTCTGCAGACAGAGCGCATGGAATCATAACACATCACTAAAATTATTCTGGTTAATATCTTGTGAAAAAAAAGAATCTGAGAGATTAGCGATCTTTATTAGCGATAAACTATAGAAATTAGAGAAAATGTGGAACTAAAGGCTAATAGGAGTTAGAACAGCAATTGAATGTTAGTTATAAAGCGGGAATTCAGGAAGGGCAAAAACGGGTGTTATATGTGTAACACCAAAACTACAAAATAAATAAAAAATCGAAAGGAGTAAGGATTTTTCTGACAGACAACCAGTTTGTATAACAAAGACATGCAAAAGTATTCGCTATATAGATATTTTCATGTGCTTCATACTTAATTATATATAAATAATATACTTTTGAGGACTTTGAGACTCTGTTCTTTTATGTGGCTTGTTTCTCTATGCATTTCGATATTTTCTTTCAAAACATTGCTTTTGTATTTCCTATTTTTGTATGTACTGTATGATTTTACTTTCGTTACCCATACAAAGGAAAAGTGCGAAATACATAGGCCATATCTGTCCTCGCAGAAAAAAATAACCACAATTTTGTACAGACCAAACTACATACTTTCTTTCTGATGCTCAACTTTCCCCATTCCTCCAAAAACCAGGGTTCATTTCCTTCTCTCTTCATTACAGAGGAACCTTTAATTTTGTGTCCCTATCACTGGGACAAGTTTGTCTACTTCTCATATAATCTACAATTGCTTTAATTAAAAGAAGAAATCCATTACAAATATATACTTTTAATATTGAAAAGAAAAAAATCCGGACTCTTTGAAAATGCTTAATACACTTGACATAGGAATGAAAAATTCAAACCAAAAACTTTATTTGTCATTGGAACTATTTCCTCGTTATCAGTACTTCGGTTTCCAATAGCCAAGCCTCTATCCGCACAAATACAATTGCGCTTCCTTTGCATATGGACTTTTTCTGAGTAGATGACATCTACCTTACTATGAAAGGAACAAAAAATGTCTTCTGTTGTTAGAATTATCGCTTCAACACCTGAAGTCATGGGGTAAATTAATCAGGGTCGATAGTAGGTAGCACAGAAATTTCCCAAAATTAACATAAATCAAACTAGATTGATCCCTTTCCATCTGCAGTAAAAATTTCAATATATAAATTTCCAAGGAAACTTCTTGCATTCAATATATATTTTAAGCCCATTTTGTATTAATATATATTTTTTTAAATTATAGGTTTCTGTATCAGTAACATGAAAGTTTATAGTAACAGATTTTCAAATTATTAAAAATTTCTGAATACAATCAACTCTAGAACAAAGCCTAAAAACCAATATTATTTTTTTTTTTTCTTCTAATGCAGCTGGCAAATAGACCGTGATCTTTCGCCATAAGGGCTGCACCGATATTACTCACTTTGCATTACCCAGGGGGCGCGTGTAACTTGATGGTAACCCACGGACACAGAGTAACAATGCCCCCGCAGCGCTCTACGATCCTATTAGGACCGGGACCTACAGCTTAAAGTGGATTCCGAACCACTACAAACACCCATGGCAAAGCCGGGATTTGAACCCGATACCTATGGTACCGAACGCCAGAGCGCTAGCCATTCGGCCCCTAAAAACGAATATTATAAACTACACAAATATTGGTACTTTACAAAACAGTAATTAATCCTTCAGGCATAGTTCCAAATATATTTATTTGGATAGTTCTTTTAAGGTGCACATTTTTAAGGGTATAAAATTTAAAAGAATTTGATAAAACTAAGCAATCAGAATTTCTTAACAAATCAAATGACCAAAAATTAAAAACAAGTTAATGCTTCAACATATATTTATTTAAAATCTATACATAAAATAATATTTAGGAGTACAATAAGTTTCTGATTTGTCTCAATATATCACCATCACTGAAGATTCACAGATTCATTACAAAACAAATATAAAAAAAAATCTAAAACTAAATTGCTAAATCTGCAAGTTAACATGCATATACACATCTCTGATAAAGGTTCAAAAACGTACAAAAATAGAAAAATTCAAGCTATTAATTTCTCAAATTGCATATATAATTTCAATTTCTAGTCAGAAATCTTGAATAACTTTCATCCAACTATAAATAACATGAAGTGAAGAAAGCCCAGTGTTTAGTATTAAACATCAATGATATTCATTTATGAAACAGCAATATTATACTAAGAGTATATATACTTATTTGTTTGGAAGAACTATGGTTTCGACGGAATTTTGGAAGCAGCTGTTTATTAACTTGCTGAGTATTCACATAATTTATAATAAAAAAGATATATTCTTATTATTGAATGCATATGACAAAGCAAAAAACATTGTTTTTTAAAAATAATCAGAAAAATTAATTTGTAAAAGAGCATAAATTTAAACTATTAAAATTTTTTAAATCATTATATTTTTTAACAATCAGTATAATTGAAAAAGAAAAATAGATTGATCTCTTATGGCAAGAAATTTAAGAGAAAAGTATCCAGGAAAATATTATTATAATAGAAAGAGTAAATGCAAAACTTCATTTTTAAAAATATGACAAACATTTCTCGAGTAATTGACAATTGACGAGAGTGACAATTTTACATTCAAATATTGAACACATTATTCCAAGTGAAAAAGGAGTTAAAGGGGAAAAAAAATGATTAGAAAATTTTGGCACCAATATGTATATAATTTAAAAAAATTAGAATTGGCACATGCAAATTGACTAAGAAACATATGATTTAAGGAAAACAAAGTTAATATAAATTTTACTAAAGTTCAATAAACTGAGAAGAATATAATATATATATTTTTTAAAATTTCCTAATGGAACTAAATATTTAAATACTAAAATACAAAACTTATTAATAATTTTTGATAACTAAATGCTACAAAAAAGAAAACAACTTCGCTAAAATAATAATAATGAATCAAAAAATAAAAGCAACAAAAAGTAAATAACAAAAACAGTAATATACTTTCAAAGCATTGATGAGCATTCACATAGAAATAAATTTAATATATTTAAGAAATAAAATAACACAAATTTATAAAATAGAACCAAAATAATTCTGTATTACTATTCTATAAGTCAAATTATTTTCAAAAACAAAATATTTTAAGAAACTTTTCATGGGTATAAGCCATGTTGAAATATGAATCAAAATAAAATGTTCAGAATTTTAAATTTTATCACCTATTTAGTAAAAACTCAAGAAACATTAAAGAACTTACAATTAAACAAAAATAAAAAACTGATTCCCCATAACAGTAAAATTAGGCACACAGCTAAAGATACTACCAACAACTTACTCCTCAATTTCAATTAAGAGATCATTGCCTTCAATTTTCATGTCCTTTGTTACATGTACCTTCTTGATGGTTCCAGAAACAGGAGCTTGCACAACCATCTCCATTTTCATGGCACTGAGGATTATCATAGCATCACCTTTCTTAACCTTCTTTCCTTCTTGTACTTTGACATCAATCACAGTACCAGGCATAGGGGCACCCACTGAACCTTTCTTGGTTTTCTCAGCTTTAGGATGAATGTGTACTTCCTGTTAAAAAAAAAAAAATGAATATATCAAACATCAAACAAACATACTTTTAGTTGCTTTTATAAATCTTGTTTAAAAATTTCACGTTCATAATTCAATTGCATTATTTTCTGAAGTAAAATGATTTGATGAATCATCAAATTTCAGCATTAAAATATTTTAAGTGTCAAATAATAATCTCTATGAGAGATTATATTCTTTATTGCACATGGGTCTAAAACAAGCACATAAATATAAAAAGGTAACAAAAGCAGACAAAAAAAAGCCTTTTTTTTCCTCTAAAAAAAATAGTGTTCAAAAATTTCTCTGTTCAAAAATTACATTATAAAATAAGTTAAAACTTGACAATGAGATATTAATATTCTCCAACATTCTATTAAAACGCAGAAGCTTCCTTGCCCAATATAGAGGGATTAAATTCAGAGAGAATCTCTTAAGAACACAGACAGAAAATTAATTAAAATAAAATTAAAGTGGTTTAAACCAAAACATATTATATATATATATATATATATATATCCTTTCATAAAAAGAAAAAAAATTGCACATACCTCTTTTACTGATTTGTCTCTAATGAAAACAGATCGCAGCTGACCATTCAATTCAAAAAACACTTCTCTTTCACCAGCACTATTTTTTCCTTCAGAAACAGCAAGAGTCTTAATATGTAAAGTCTTACCCTTTTCAATGTTCACCTAAATCAATACAACATGTCATATAATTTAGTAAACAAACTATAGCATTATATGATAACTAAAGAAAATACTAATAAAAAAAAATCATTTTAGTCAAGTTCAGAAAAATAAATGCACATTTAAAATTAACTATACAAGGATACTATACAAAGGTAGAATGTATACAATAATACAGATCTATAAATTATGTTATTTTAAACTGTTTATTCTTTTTAATTTTAAATATGATAGAAATCACATTCTAACAAATAAACTTGCAACTTGTAAATTATCCTGTAAAAAATTCCAGATTCAAATGTCTACACATAATTCTCTTATTCAATCATTAATAGAACCTCATAATTTGAATAGCTAGCTAATCAGCCATGGATTAATTTAAGACTTTATTCTAAAATGTAAAAGAGTTCAAAATATTTTGCTTTAAAATGTAAATAAAAAAATATATTTTAATAATAGTATTATGGGCTTATAAATTGAATACATTATTGAATAATGAAAGACTTATAAAAATGGCACAAATTCAAGACATGATACATATAGATTTCTTAACAATTTTAGGAGGGTAAAAATAAACAGATATTTACTTCAAATTCTTCTGCGACTTTTGGGCCAGTGAGAAAGATTCTGGTATTAAGGCAATCTACTGGTCCATAAGTATTGCGGAATTGCAAAAAGTCATCACAAACTTTAGGGTACATGGCTGCACTCATGACATCCAAATCACTTACAGCCATTCCATGCTTGTCTTCGAGATCAGATTTCAATTTTGCAAAATCCAGAGCTGGTAAACTGGCTCCTGGACGGCCTTCAATTCTGTCCAGGCCTTTCAAAATCTACAAATAATTTTGTTTACATGAAATTTTTAATGCAATCAATTTTAAATGAAGCAAAAAGTACAGGATTACAATAAAATATTTCACAATTAAATCTAAGAAAAGTTAAAAATTTTGTATTTCTAAATTATATATACTTTTTATCTTTCTTAAATGTCAATTTTCAAAAGTCTATTATATATATATAATATTTTTGTAATTATTATTTTTCTTTTATATGGTCATGGATATATATTAGTGACTTAATTTTCTTCTATTTTTTTCACATCTTCAAAACTTTAAACTTCAATATTTTTCAAAAAATATAATTCAATAACATTATAAAGACTTAAGAAAAGTGTATACAAATAATATAAAAAAGATATTAAACAATTGATAACTAACCTAATTGCAATCATGTAATGCATATTTTTGATTGTAACAATAATATGAAATTATTTCTTCTGGTAGAAGATTAAAATAATATTAAAGTCATTTGTCAGAATTATTTTATTTTACATAGCCATATACCATATTGAAGACTTTCGAACTTGGCTTTTAAACATCTTTTCTTATAATTAGCAGCAATACAATATAGAATTATATATAACAATATAGAATTTTAAATAATGCAAAAATCAATACATTTTTGCAATTAAATCTGTCTAAGCTCCTTTTATATACAAATTTCATAATTTGTTACAAGTTATACTAAAGACAGCCATCAGTTTGTGTAAGAAAAGAAAATTTGGAAAAGTAGAGTAATGAGCTTCTTAAATTCATTAAGTTATAAAATATTAATTATTCTAATGATAAAAAAAAAAAAAAAAAAAGGTTATTAAAAACACCAAAATTTCAGACTCAGATGAATGCAATTTCATAGCAGAATATAATGTAATTTAAAGAATATAATATAAAAATTAAAATCATTTACATTCTTATTAAAAAAAAAACTAAGATTCTTACCCTCGATCTAAGAGGTTCCACAAAACCCCCATGAGGTATTCCAATATACCCTTGCATGAATTCTATCACAGAGCTAGGGAAAACTAAGGTCTTCAGCTCTTTCTTCAATTTCCTTGGCAGAGAGTTTATTTTGAACCATGAACTGTGCAAGATCACCAACAACTTTTGAAGTAGGTGTTACCTAGGGCATTATGATATAAATACAATTATACTGCATTTAATAAAATATACAGCATTTAAAATTAGGATCTGTTCTTCCTTTTATGTATTTAGCTCTTATCAAAGAAGAAAAGTTTTAACCGTCGCCTTTTTGATTTAACTATAATTTATTTTCATAGTCAAATGTTAATTTTTAGAAGTCATTCATTCTATGACTCTTCTATTGTTGTTATAAAAGTAACTGATGTGGCTGTTGATGTTTAAGAGATTATAATTTTTTTAAATTCTTTTTTCTGTTTGGGTTATTTTTAAAATATGCTTTTAAATTAATTTTTGGTTTTAATCTTTTATTAATAACTTTTCTTGATGCCATTATTTATTAATCTCAGAAATTTTTTTCTACACTACAGATATTCAGATAGTAAATAAGTTTTCATGGTTATGAAAATAAATATAATGGACAATACTCAAATTTGTGTCTTCACATAATACAGCACAATGGAATCTGGCTATGGAGGTTCTTAATGGAAGAATTGTTGTTTTTACTATTATTGTCAAGAGTTTTATTATAACAGATATTTCTTTGTTTTTTTTACAGAAGAATAATCAAAACTCTAGAAGTCTCAAAATTCAAGCAAAACAAATCGGGTAATATTATAGCCCCCAAGTTGTACGCATAAAGAAAAGCATTGTGTAAAAAAAAAAATTAAACCTTTTTGGCCCTAGAAATTTAAATTTTATTAGCTATGTGGTATTTTTTTTTCCAAGGTATAATTTTAATGAGACAAGAAAAATTAGAGATAATAATTATTATTCAGAAAATTTGCCTCTTTCAAGTTTAAACAAATATTTTTAGTTATATTTTCAATTTAAAATATTTAAATAATTTTATATTCTATTCAAAATATTTTCAGAGTTCATATTTTTTTTTTTTATTTCATGCAAAAAGTTTTATATAGCTTTTATATTTACCTTAATGAGATCTCCTAAAAGCTTGTTTGCTTCTGCATAAGCTTTTTTGATTTTTTCAAAGTGTTCTCCTAGACCCAAACTAAAAGCTTGGAACTGAAGATTGGTGTATTGTCCACCAGGGATTTCATTTTCATATACATCAGCATTACCACTCTTCATAGTCATAGTACATTCAAAGGGTGCATACAATGTACGTGTTTGCTCCCAGAAGGCAGAATATTGTGTGACTTTTTCCAGGGAAACACCTATACAATTCAATACAACACAAGATAGCTTTATATAACATTTCCAATAAATTACTTATCATTTCTTTTAAAACTTTGACTATACTTACCAGTATCATGTTCTGTGCCTTCTAAACAAGCTACAATAGCTCCCATACTTGGCTGAGAAGTCATACCAGACATAGAGTCTACTGCAACATCCACAATGTCTGCAGAGGCTTCTGCACAGGCCAGGGTGCAAGCTACTCCTGCCCCTGCAGTGTCATGGGTGTGTATATGGATAGGAATGTCAGGATGCCGATCTCTCAAAGCAGTCACTAGAAGCTTAGCTGCTTGTGGTTTTAGCAGACCAGCCATATCCTGAAAAATAATAAACATATTATAATTGGATGATGTCATTAAAAGAGTTACAGTAATGGAAAGAAGCTATGCAAAATTCTTTTTTTTTTTTAATTTTAATACAATCAAGTCCTAATAATGTAAATTAATCAGTACCTTCAGAGGTTAGACCTTCCTAATCCATGATGAATAAATTCAAAAATATATTAAAATCCAAGATGTCAGTTATAATGAAAAAAAAAAAAGCACCAAGAATCCTAAATTTCCAATATCATATTTTATGTCATTTAATAGTGGAAAACAAATTGCTTCTGTTCAGAAAATCTTTTTCTGGAAGAGTTGCTCCCCAAGTTTTTAAAAAAATTCAACAGTCGATTTCTTTTTGCAATATGTTTTTAAATACTATATACTGCATTTAACACTTTTATTTGAACAATTAAGGAAATGAATATATGCTCTCTTTCTCAGCTTAATTTTCTGCCCGCAATGATATTGTCTTATTTCGACGAGACATAATGACATATTCCTAGGCACCCACAGCCCTAATGACATACTACTTTGAGGATATCAACTCTTGGACACTTATAAACTTAGAGACAAAGCATGAGTGGCAAGCAAAGAAAAAAAAAAATTCAAGAAAATATATAATTATGTGACTTGTAAAAAAAAAAAAAAAAAAAAAAAATTCTTAAAAATGAGTAAAAAAAAAAAAAAAAAAAATTCATCTGATTTTTCTCAGACTATCTAAATGCTATTGTATTTTTTATCTAATACACTAATATGCAATGATTTAATTTTTACCATGTAAATTCTTCATAGAGTTTTAGTTTACATTTATGCAACAGTGTAAAAGCTAAATTTACTCAATTAATATTACCCGAAGTTATTCCAACTTTATCATGCAATCATTTTTAACAGTGTAAACGAATCTCTTTATATGATAACTTAGAATAAAATTCCCAAATTAGCTGCAAATTGTAGCTCTGTGCTTTTATGAATCATAATATTTAAAAACTAGAACTTCTATCTCTCCCCAAAGAAAAACAACAGTCATACATGAAAATTATGTTGATTTAGTTTATAGTACAATTTAGAAAATGTATTGGATAAAATACTTGAAAGTGAGATGAAACAAAGAGGCATTTGATGAATGGAAACATTTTCTAATTAAATAAAAATTCTTTAAAAACATAAAAATATTAAATGAAATATCAAATTAAATTGCTTTATTCAGTAAAAACTTTCTTTTCTTCTTAAGTAAATTTTACATCTTTACTGAATAATCCAATTCATAGAAATATCAATCTATTTCAAAGAAATAAATACTTACTTTGATGCAAAGAATATGTGTGCCAGCTTTCACCAATTCGTCCGATAGATTTAAGTAGTAATTAAGATCATATTTTGTGCGTTTAGGATTAGATACATCTCCAGTATAAGAGATAGCAGCCTCAACAACACCACCTATGGAAGTTAAAAATTATATAAAAATAAAACATACAGTAGGAATAATATTTATAACAAAATTGAAAATTTTACAATATTAAAATTATGTTTAGTCTATTTAAACTAATAAAGCTTTTAAAATTCAAGTTCAAAAATTTGTATATAAATTAATTCTAAACAAATTATTATTTTTTAGGTTGTAATAGTTCAAATTTTAATATGATAGCATTTTAGAACTTTCATTCATAAATGTGAAATTTTATTGCTTTTTCTTTATGATTAATGTGAATACTGAAACAACAGCCTTTTGCCAAGACATTTTTTTTTACAGTACATACTTTAAAATTGTAACATTACAACATAAATTACAAGAACGAAATTTGAATGAACATGCATATCTTCTGTTATATAAATTTATAAGTTTTGGAGACATTTAATTGATGTGGAAGATAAAAGTTATTACATACAATTTTAATTGCTTTCGTATGACATGGTATTGAATCAAACAGAAAAAAGATTGTTTTCTGAGGAATGCCATTTTTGCGATAACTCAGTAATCCATAGATCATTCATGGATTATAATGAAAATGAGAAAGAATATGAGGAATATAGAAAAAGAAATATATAGAAAATGAGGAATCCTTTATAGACAGATTAGGAGATCAACTTCTAAAATCTGCTTGATTTATTACTAGCTATTTAATATATCAGTGAGCAATAAACGAATTCATGCATTACAATATCCATAATATCAAATTAAAATTTAGCCAGCATAAAGAAGCATTCAAGATATTTTTTGTCACAAAACTAGCAGATATGGATCAATCTAGTTGTATCAAATTGAACATGAACTCCAAAAATCTAATTTGTCTCCATTCAAATTCTTTGTTCCCTTCTTCATTGCAGTTTGTGTAGCAAAACGGAAATTCAAATATAACTAACAGTATGCAAATGTTATTTACTTATAGTGTAATTATGTAAATTTCAAAGTGTTCTATTTTAATTGCTAGCTTCACATAAATAAAAACAACCCTGCTTAGTATAGCAATTTCAAATGTGTTTATGTTAAAGTAAGATTACTGTTTTATTATATAGGGCGATTATATATATATACTAGAAGACCCGGCCACGCGTTGCTGTGGCTTTCTTGTATTTCGTTCAAATATTAGATACTATAATTGGTATTGTTAAGGAAGGGATTGGTAAAGAATGATGAAAAGATCAAATTAAGCTTCAACGAATAGAAAATGTTTAATTTTTATTAATTTAATGAATGAGGTAGATAATGTTGATTTTTAAGACTGCTTTATAATTATTTTACATAATTTAATTTTTAATAATCATTACTTTCATTTAACAAGGAACTAAGCGATGAACAATATTTCTTGTTGGTCTGTCTTTCGTCAAAATAAATAAATTCGATGGTTTTTCGAACACGTGAACATACAGCTGCCCATGGGAGAAACACGGATTCTGAGGTTAGATTTTTTTTGGTGGTCTTTTACTGAAAATGATAATTGAAAAATACAATACAATTAAAATGAAATCGGGATATAATAAGAAAAGACTTAAAAAAATTCACAATAAAATACAAATGCAAACGATCGTTTAAGGTACACGAACACCTTGAAGGAATTTTTTGAAATTTTTTACCTTTGTACACATTTTTGGATTGAATGTATCTAAAAACTAATGATTTCACATAAAAAATTTCATTATTATTTTTAAAAAATTTTTAAGCTAAAATAAGGGCAAAAATGGCCAAAAACTGATACTGTTACAAAACCTGAAATCAAATCAATATTTTTTAAATTTCTAAGTTTGTATTTGTTTGTACTAACATTTTACAGTGAATAGACCTCTGGTAAATTTATATCTTTATTATTTATTATTTTGTGCTAGTTTAAATGCTGTCGACACAAAATTCTTCCAAAATTTGCATGTAATTCCAAGTTTAACAATTAAAATAAAAAATATTTATGTAGCTATAATCATTTCAGAGGTCTATTCCCTGGAAATATTTATGAAAAACATAAATACAAAGTTTTGTAACATTTGGATCAAAATTATTTGTGTTATGGTGTTTCACATGAAAACAAAAAGCATAAAAATTCATTCTGAGAAAAAGCTAAAAACAACTTTTAATTAGATATATTACTTTTAAAAATGTTGTAAATATATTAAAATGCCATTGAATTATCAAGTTCATAGTCTTATTTATTAAAAAATATAGTTTTATTTTTCCTTAAAGCTGTAAATAATTTTGAGCTTTGTTTTGAAAAAGTTAAAATTTGCACGACAAAATTTTTTTTTTTACAACTTCCTGCTATTTGCAAAGGCTTTTTAATATGAAATGACCTGAATTTAAAATATTTAGCCTTTTTTGCAAGTATTTTGATTAAATATATTCAAAACCTTTGCATTTCACATAAAAATTTCAACTTTAACTATTCTTTATACAATTTATTCTTTAAAATATGGATAAACATTGCAAAAATGTGATATTGTTGCAAAACTTTATAATTCAAAAATAAATAAAACATGAATAGTTTTTCTTGCAAGTATTTTTATGCTGGGAATATCCTTATGTAGGTAATATACTGTTTCCAAATTTATATCTCAATTATTTATACATTTTTGTATGCTTAAAGTTTGTGGACACAAACTTTTTTTTTACAAATTTACAAAAATTTTAGTTTAAAAACTAAAATAAAAATAATTTATGAATTTAGGTTAATTTCCATGTTCTATTCCTTTCATACATTTAAAGAAAACTTTTACATGAAGTTTCAAAGCATTCAGAACAGAAATATTTTTATTATGTTTTAAATGAATACAAAATGCATAAAAATTCAAATAAGAAATAATTAAAACCAACTTTTAAATATAAATAAAAACAAATGTGCATACATAAAAATGTTATTGAGCTTTAAATTCTCCTTTATTAATATAAAACTTATTTATTTGTTTTGTTTTCTTTAAACAACTTCCAACTTAAAAGTACCATTTATCAATTTTTCTTCGACAATTTTTAAATCACTCAAATTTATAACTCAAGTTCTTTTTTTTCAAATAACAAAATCAAATAAAATGTCCTTGATTTTCAACTTGCAACTATTATAATACCTTTTATAAAATTTTAATGTTATCATTATATCCAATAATTGCAGAGTTTACTTCATTTTCACACTTTTCAAAAAAATCCTTAAAATTCATCATCTTTCTTTAAAATTATATTGTCTATATTATATTAGTTAGATCACATTTCATTTTAGAACTCTTAATCAAATACAACACATGTTGACAAACTTTAAGCATAGAAAATTTCAATGTTTTGATTCACAACTTTTCATTCAATATATTTTATTCCAATTCAAATTCAAACTTAGAAAAAAAAAAAAAATATTGATAATCAAATCAGGTAATGCTTACATACATTTGATTTATTTCTCACAGAAATAATATAAATTTTATACAACAAAATTCTCACAAAATTTAAAGTAGTACATAAAACAATAATATTCAGAACATGAGAATTTTATGGTTATGTAGTACAGGTATCGAGACACGGCGCCATCTAACTTACTTTTTATTGTGGTATATCTTTCGTCTGTGGTGGAAACAAACTTTTTACTCCAACGATGAAATTAGTGCAAATAAGAATTCTGCAATTAATTATCGAAATAGCAATAAAATAGTCATTATATTGTTCGAAAAATGAAGCTACGAATTCTTCTAATTGCAGCATTGCAACCCTAAAGAAATTGGCGGAAGATTGGCGAAAATTCAGGGTTGCAAGATGCGATTTCCTCAATGGTAGATTTTAACTGATTTTGCAATTAAATACGAAAAAATCTGAATAAAAACTATCCTATGTCTCAAGTTGGAACAAAACACACATTTAAAAAAAAAAAAAAAAAAAAAAAGTTGAAATCGGATGGTTAGTTTCGGAGTTCATCGCGAACAAACATCGTGACACGGGAATTATATATAGTAGATATATAAAAACTTTCTAACTAAAACTTTCATTTTCTTAAAATAAGTCTAACTACCATTCACAGAAACTTAATGAAATTTTGAGGTATGCTTTAAGAATCATATGCAAAACAACAGTTAAACTCTAACAGATATGGTTAATGATAACACATACTTTTTTTATTATGGGAATCTGATTTCCATAACTAAAAACCGCATATAGCGTTGGAACAGTACATGTAGTTTGAAAATTGCCAGTGCTAGACAGAAGAAAAAAGGAAAACAACCAATAACAGAGAAGTAAAAACAAATCAAAACATTTTATTGCATTTTACAAATTTTCCACATGACCTCCTTTACATACAATGAAGTTTTGCATGTGGCAGATAGCACGGAAGCACATACCATCCCAAAAGGAATCCGTTGAACCTGATGTCTCATGGCATCTTACAAAACAGATACAGTTTGCAGATTAGATGCATACACCTTTGATTTCAGTTATCCCACAGCCGAAATCCATTAGAATAAGGTCAGGGGATCTTGACGGCCATGAAAACGTGAAATGGCTGGAGATAATTCTGTCATCAAACGTAGTGTTAAGAAACATTCGACAGAAGATCTCCCAAACGGCTGAGTGTCATCTTGCATTCACATAACGTCAGATTGAGCATTTTATAGTAGGGATACCCGACATCTAAAGTACAATCCGCAAACAGCATCTGATTTCTGTCAGACGTCAGAATTCTCTTGACATGTACATGCTTCAATGCTATCTATCACCTGCCACAAGCAAAGTGTTATCATGTATGAAAGAGTCCAACTGTGCCATGGAAAATTTGGGAAATTAAAATAAAAAAAATTATTAAAAATAAAATGTTTTGCTTTTTTGTTTACATTTTATTGGTTGTTTTAACTTTTCTTAGTCAGTACAGGTACCGCTCAATGCTATTTATGGTTTTTAACTACGGAGATCAAATTTCAATAATAAAAAGTAGGTGTTGCCATTTGAAATTTATGAAATTGTGTCACTATAACAATTAGAGTTTAACTGTATTCCATATGGTTCTTGAGCTATGCCACAAAAAAATATCTTAAACCAAAATTTTATTAACTTTCTTGTGAATATGATAGCTAGGGAACTCATACAGAGAATTTTTAAAAATTTTTTTCTACCCTACATTTTATGTCTCTAATGTTTAAGTTTGTGCATTTGAACCAGTCTATAGAAATTAAAGCATGAGTTTAGTAGAACACTATATACATAAAAGGTAAAAATAATGTGAAATAGTTTGATGAATACATTACAGATTCTATTTCTAAACATTGATTTATTTACCAGCATTTCCTGCTGCTTCCATTCCCAAGAGAAGATTGGGCACATAATTCAAGGAATCAAATACTCTAAATATATCCATTCCACATTGTTTGGCCATCTCACAAAATCTGAAATATTTGTTTTTCAAATGAGAGCAAATTAATATGGAAATGGTTTATGATTTCAAATTATCAGAGCAAATTTAAAATATTTAACAGCAAAAATTTTTTTTTATCTCTGTTATTACTTTTCTGAGCATTAACCATCTAGTTGTAGATAGGTACATAATACATTTCATTTTATACTATACTGAGGGTATACTATTGAGATGCTGCATATAATTTTGAGGATATTTTGTAAATAAAAAGTATTACCATTTCTGCGTGAATATAAATGGCTCCACAAGCAAAATTGATCACAAAAAGATGGAAATGTTAACCGGAGCCATGACTATGCACATCTGTGTGGGTGTGAGGTTGCTTTAACAAATAAGAAGTGTAAAAAACATAAAAAGGGTTTTGTTCTTGAATAAAATAGTGTTACAGTCCAATGAACGAGTGTGTTTGTATTTAAAGACCATAATATTTAAAAATTACTGATGGAAAAACTTACTTAAAAACAACATTATCAGGATATGAAGTGTACCCTACAGCATTAGCTCCCCTGAGCAGCATTTGGAAAGGAATGTTCGGAATAAGACTTCTCATTGCTTGGAGTCTTTCCCAAGGGCATTCATGAAGGAAGCGCATGGAAACATCAAATGTTGCACCTGCAGTAAGACATGATTTTAAAACCATTCATTTAGAAATACAATTATGAATTATAATGAGTTACATCTACAAAGAGAAATCTGTGCTCAACTTTCCCATTTATAGAAATATTTCAAAACAAGAAATATATATATACATAAATTTTTAAACAGCGGTCAATATAATTTATTTTATCATTACTTGGAGTTCTCATTATACATTCGAAATGATAGCTGAAAAAAAAAAAATGCAATGCATTTGTTATTTTTGATTTAAATAATTCATATAAAAATTAAACGTTTTTTAATTAGGTAATAAACCATTATGAAGTAAAAGAGTCTGGTAGAAAATTAGAAGTTTATTGTAAGAAAATAAGGACTCAAAACAAATATGGCAAGTAACTTTCGAAATACTATATTGTGAATTTCACACTAAAGTATACAATTAAAACTAGAAAAATTTAAAAGGTTTTGCAGAAATTATATATATATATATATATACACGACTCTAATTTCATAATAAATTATTATAAGTTTAAAAATCAAATTTAAGAGGGATGAAAATGTTCCTTAAGAAAAATTAATGAAATCAGATAAATTTAATATAAAAAGAGAACTAATGAAAAAAATTGTTGCAAGACATACCTCCCCAATTTTCAAGACTGTAAAAGTTATTGAAGCTATGAGCAACATAGGGCGATATTTTTAAGAGATCAAAAGATCTGACTCGTGTTGCCAATAATGACTGGTGAGCATCGCGGAATGTGGTATCCATCAATAATAGACCTTTGTGGTTGCGCACAGCTTTGCTGAAAGCATCAGGACCTTCTCGTAGCAGAATATCTCTAAAGCCTTTTGAAGGTTTAAAACCTACACACAAACAAAAATAAGATACAACACAACATGATGTGTGCAATCTTAAAAAAGAAAACTGCTATTAATAAAAACTTGAAATTTCATTTAAAAATTGTTTTGCTTTTTTTAATTTTATTTCCAGAAAAAATTAGAGCCCTCTTTTAATTTCAATTTATATAAATGAAAAATGCTACTGCAATATTTTTTAATGATAAACAAAATCTTTAAATATTTATTTTGATAAAAATAGAATAGCATTTCAAAATAGTATAAGCAGCATTTCAAAAATAATATAATAGTTGAATAATTCCAAAAAATAATCACATTTCACCATTAAAAAAAAAAGTACTTGACATTTTTTAAAGACTTATAATAGTAATAATAAATACATTTTCCCCACAAAGAATCTTTATATACATAGCTGTTAAATTCAACAAAGAACATGTCTGAATAACTATACATAAATCAATTCCATCTCGAAATTTTCTATTTAAGTTTACCAGCTTAAAAATCTTTTATAATATTATATAAAAATTTTCTGATATATATATATATATATATATATATATATATAATCTAGATGATTAAATTTTGATGATCAACAATTGTCATAGAAATTTATACTAAATTAGAATAGTATAAAATGATAACTACAGACAGCTTATCATTTCTCATTGCAGGACTGTCAAAAACTTATAATCAAATGACTGATTTTGAACATAGTTGCATAGTCAGGATTCATGAAACTCATTGATCATACTGAGCGACAGACTGACACTTACACCAAATGGATGCTGGGCAAAGGTGTTGGTAACAATGGCTGTTGGAAGTAATTCATCACTGGAACAAAGCCTCTAAGAGGATAAGGTCCAAGAAAGCAGAAAGCCTCATTGTGCATCTATACCCACAGTCTTTTTTTCCATAATACTCACTTTTACCTTTCATCATTTCATGGTGCTTGCTTTAAGTGAGATTTTTGCACACATTGGTTTTTAATAAACAACATCGATAATCAACTGGGGTGGTGTTGCAAATACGAGAGTAAAGTGAAAAGTTCTCGGCCTGACACAGAGATGGCGCCCAATCAGCAAAAATTTATGTTTCCTGTCTAGGTGCCCGTGACATTAGTTCTTATGAGAAATTTCAACTTTGTCCTCTCAATTAGTTTGTATACACGAATTTTTGCATTAAACGTCTTGCGTGTTTTTCGTTAAAATGGATAAACTTGAACATCTTGCAGTTATAGGCCTTGTTTTGATGGATTAACCCCTAAGGAAATCCATCCAAAGTTGACAAAAGTTTATGGAACTCTGCTCCTTCCATGTCAACAGTTAAAAGTGGGCAGCTGTATTTAAACGTGGTCGCACATCCTCGAAGATGACCCACGAAGGTCGGCTAAAAACGGCAATCACACCGGAAACCATCGAAAAAAGTGCATAGTATCGTGTTGGACAATAAGCCAGTGAAAGCGAGTGAGATAGCTGAGGCTGTGGGGATATCGGAAGAAAGGGTGCGAAACATTTTGAGCGAGAAATTAGATGCGAAAAACTCAGCGCAAGATGAATGCCGATCAAACGCAAATGCGTAAACGATTTTCACAACATTTAGACCAATTCAATAGGGATCCGAACCGATTTTGTGCGGCGATTTGCCACCATGGATGAGACATGGGTCCACCACTACACCAGAAAGAAACAGCAGTCCAGTGGGTGGAAACCGGCGGTTCAGCGCCAAAGAAAGCGAAGTCGATCGCATCTGTCGGAAAGGTCATATCCAGCGTATTTCGGAATGCGATTACCTTGCAAAAAGTAAAGCGAAATTACAGGCGAATATTACTACAAGCTTCCTGGACCAGCTGGATGCAAAATTCGCGAGAAAAGGCTTCTGATTGAAGAAGAAAATGCGATCTTTTTCACAAGGGCAGTCGCACTTGCGCTCAAGGGTGCGTTGGCGATGTAAAACTGCGTTATTTGGGGTAGTGATTTGCTCGGCCATCCCCTGTTGTCTTCTCTGACGGCATCCTCCGACTTTCATTTGTTCCTTGTAACTTGAAAGAAATTTGTTTCTGGGAAGGCTTTCGTATCCAACAAAGAAGTTGAGAAGGCCGTAGATGAATGAGCCATAACCTTCCAGACTCTTTACTCCTGTGGAAGGAGTCACTGATGTTGGAGAAACGTTGGACCGCGCGTGTTGAAGTCAAAGGAGATTACACGTAGAAAAATAAAAATCATTTCTCTAACTGAAAGTCGCAGCTCTTTTGTCAGGCCGAGGACTTTTCACTCTTACCCTCGTAATTACTGCTTTTTCATGAGAGGTAAAAAATGGAAGTACTCTATGTGCTAATCCAAATTTTATAGATTAATGCAATAGTGGTCATATTATGTTAAAATATTTTCCAAAAATTCAAAAGAAAGTGCACAGGAAATCTTTTGGTTTCTTTATTACCTGAATATGTATTACGTGGAGCAGCAATT
>BPLR01013515.1:0-41089 GCA_021605095.1 Caerostris extrusa
TGCGCGTAGCCTAGATTGGGATTTTCGGCTTAGAAGTAGAGTATTTCAAAGAAACCATAATTATATGTCTTTAAATGTGTTAAATAGTGTATGCATCTAATTGTTATGTTTGTGACGTTTGTGCGTGTGCCAATGAAGCTGTAAGTTCTCCAACCATGTGTCTATAAAAATTAGGAGGCAATAACATTTATATAAAATATTAATATAGATTTACATAAACATTGATGTAGTTTTCAATTATATTAATAAAAAAAACTTACTTTATTATGTATGTTAACGTGTGGTAAATAAATGTGAGTTATATTTTTAATGTAATTGGTGGTACACGTTGAATAATATGCACTAAATTATTTACAGATTAGGAGAGGGGATTAGGATTAGCATTTACTCTAAATTATTACTATTACAAATTGCGCTATAGCCAAAGTCTTGGTAATTTACTATATGCTCAAACAAAAAAAAAAAAAAAAATGATGCATATTTCATAAGAAAAAAAAAAGCAAAATAAATGGATGCACTTGTAATCTAAAATTTGCAAAAGATTACAAGATTATAGATTGAATGTTGGGGGGGGGCTATTTTGATAATTTCTAAAATCAATTGCGAATTTTCACGGTTAATATAAGAAAAACTTTATTTTTAAGAAACTTTTATTATTTTCAAATTATTTAAGAGACGAGAGTAATCCATATACTGCAAATAGGGAATGAATGATTTCATTTCCACACCACCCAGGAGGTAGAAATCTCGATGCGCTTTTTTTTTAAAGAGGTGTCGCCAGAGCCCTAATCCTCTGTACCAAAATGATGGATGAAGTTTAAATTTAATCAATATTTACTGAGACCTATTTTTGTTTGTTTCTTAATTCCAAATCTAGTTATCCTTTCACGTTCATGATGCCAAAAATTCCGCTCCGAAACACTCCATAATCTCTCCACCATTTAGGCGAAGACAAGCTTTTCTATTTGCTTACTTTTTGGCAATCAAAATCAATCTTAATTAAGGATATCTAGTAGTTGTTCAGTTTTTTTAATTTATTTAATGGCAAAAATCATTTCACACTCAAATTGCCAAAAATTCCGCTCCTAAACACTCCATAATCTCCACCAATAAAGCGAAGACAGTCTTTTTATTTGCTTACTTTTTGACAATCAAAATCCATCCAGATCAATAAAAACAACAAATGATTTCAAATTACTATTATTTTGGAATGGTTCATTTCTTCAGATAAAATATATTGCTGAATTATAATTTCTTAGTATATTTTAAAATATCAATGTTATGTCTTTTATTGAACATATTTATGCAGCTCAACAGCTATTACAACCATAGCTATTATACCAAAGAGACCTGAGGCATATAATGCTAACAAAACACATTCTATTACTGTAAATATAACAATTCAATAATAATCTTCATTAAAATCCACAGTTTCAACATCCTACGCTTCCAAATCGCTAAGTATTTTCCAGTCGTAATTCAGTACTTTATTGGTTACAATTCCAATAATAAACACCGACGCCAAAAATTCCACCAAAAATATCAACATCAAAACAATCCATCATAATCTTCACGCCCATGAAGAAAGCCATCAAATGAACAAACTTTTCTGAGGTCCCTCAAAACTCATCTTTCGATCCATCAGAAAAAATCGCAAAAGTCCTGCTTTTTTTTGGCAGAAATAATATTATCAAAATTTCAATCGCAAAAATTCACAGTTCGCTTCAATGGCCACGAACCAAATGTGAAGATCAACAAGCGCTGTTGGTAACAATCAGTGTTTTGTAACAATATTTACATTGTTATGAGAAGTAATAGTCAAGTATATTGTTTTGAAATTTCTTTGTTACAAATGAAACATTGTTGCCAGATTTGATACATTTCTTTGAGTAAAATTAAAGCACTTGAGGACGCTACAAGATACGCGAAGTTTATTTTTCTTCATCAATTTATAGTTAATAATCTATACTTTCACAAAGAAATAGCTATAAATTAAACCTTTTATATGATTCAGTATTGAAATAAAAATAATGTTATTATTTCTGTGATTATTTTATTTATATAATTGATAGTTGGATTCTCGAAATGTAAATTTATTAGCTTATTCCCCAAAGAACACCTTTAAATTAACAGAGTATTTATGTGAAAATGAAGAAATATAAATATTTAAATTTAAAATGAGGTATTTACAGATCAATACATGGCTGAACAGTTTTTTTTTAAAAATTTTCTTTCTTATAGTTATAATATTGAATGTGCATAATATATAATTGACCATATCGTAAAACACTCTCTGACGAAAAATATTTTTAAAAATTTGATCTTATGAATTATTATTCATTATTGAAATTATCAGTTTAATTTGACTAAAAGACTTATTCAGAAAGTATGAGCTATTTGATAGATTAAAACAACTTAATAATCATCATAAATAACTTTAGCTTCCAAACATTTCTTCTACAACTTTGACAATGAAACGATATTCCGATATTATTTATTTACATTTAGTTAAATTTTAGAATGTTTATCCCTGGTAGGAAACAATGTACTTTATCGTTGTCAAATTCAAATAAAATAATTTTCCATAAAACATATCATATGTTTGGAAAAATCACAGAATAGTGGCCTTTGGGAGTTGGCGTCAAAAATTCTTTTCGCCAATGTACGCCAAGTAATGGGTTCAGATTTTAAACCGAAGTGAATTGCAAAAGATACAAGAAACACGGGTTAACTCATTTGGAGACTTATCTCTCAGTAAGCGTCACAAAAACTGGCCAAATTCTAACGGCCCCTATTTTGGGAGCTCTCACTATATTGGGCATTAAGCTATATACAGATGCAGATATAAAGCATTCAAAATAAAAAATATTTAAATTACACAATTGGTAGACCTACCATTAAGTAAGTGGGCAGTTGTTGTTCTAGTATGAGTAACTGGTAATGCTTGTATCTGTAAATCCATTCCAAAAGAAACAATTTCACGTTTTTCATCCTTTTTCTTTGATATTCCTTTATAAAAGTTTCCGTGTTTGATTTCTCGCAACTAAAAGCTGTTCACCGTTTCTTCACTTTTCTGATGCCTTCTGTTGTTTTCGCACAATAACAAGTGGAAATCTGATATGAAGATGGCATCCTTTTGGCAGTCCATTAATAATTCAATAATAAAAATTCTACAATTTAAAAAATGGTACTTTGTGAAGATATATGTTTCTGAAAAACACATATGAGAAAACCTTTACAGCAGATCAGTACTATGTAGAATCCAAAGTTTTCTTAATATTTTTTCATCATATCTATAAAGTAATGGGAAACAGTATTCTGCGATAGTTATTAAATGTATATATTTTGATATCAGTTAATCCATGGGAAAAAGAAAGAGAAATGCTGGACATGATATTTGAAAATTATATTCCTTTTCATTTTTTATAGCAGAAATATGCTATAAAAATTTTGAACACATTAGTTTAAAATAACTTTCAATGTCTTAAAAACATTAGTGTTTCGTTAATTGAATATTTTAAATTTAGAAGAAAAAAATAGATTTCGCATGAAAAAGCGCGGGCTCAGAGTTATTGTCATTTAAAAAAAAAAAAATTAAAGCTTAAGTAACATAATTTTTATTTATTTATTTTTGAAAAATACAAATAAAGGCATATAAATGATTAATATATTATTTAAAATAAAGAGGTCTTATAAAAGGTTTTTTTACGGGACACAAGTAGTCCAACATTGTAAACGAGACACCTTATCTTGAAATTCTAAATTTTCTTAAAACTTTTAATACGTAAATTAAATTAATTTTTTTAAATTCTATAATGAAAATATAATAAAATGTTTTTTCCTGATTTCTAGAGAAAATGTTTATTTTTAGTATTTAAAAACGTAGAGCATTCCATTGATTTAAAAAAAAATTTAATAAAATGGACTCAAAAAACCTGCTCCGTTGTTATGCACGTGGCAAACACGATTAAGAATATTCCGTTAAAACAGGATTATTTTATTTATGAATGAAGTAAATCACTTAAGTGCTTTTTTTTGCGTGCTTATCAGAAATAACAATTGTTAAATTGTTGTTTTTTTGGATAACAACAAAACTTTGTCATGTGACCCGTTATATGCGTTCCCCGAGGGAGAATCTGCAAGCCAACTAATGCGCTATGATGTGCTAAAGTTATCTCTCTTCAGAGTGAGAGACTACAAACTAAACGTTTTCAACAGAAGAGCATGGTTGCGCTGTAGTGCCTCTCGGATAGAGTCTGATTCCAACTCACCATTTCTCCTGAACGGCAAAGGGGCGCTCTTGCCAGTGTGTAGGAGAAAGCACAGTAATATCTTTTTCTATTTGCTTACGAATTACACGAAACTGCATTTTCTTAACACATATCAGTCTGCATTTTCTTAACACATAGTAAGAAATGAAGCATTGGTGTACTACTGTGTCTAAAAAGTAAGACCAGTTTTTTGAGACCAGGTTTTGCGAGATGTAAACACTGATTCCGGCTATTTTTGAATTGTCTCTTCAATCGACTCAAAACGGTGTCCCCGGACTGATGTTTTGAGTTTATTGAATAGTCAGAAGTAGCACGATGCTAAATCAGATGAATACGGTGGTTGTGGAACGATATGGGTTTCATTTTTGGCGAAAAAGTCACGAAGAATCAATGCAGTGTGAACTGGCGCATTCAGTGTTTTCAGTACCAATCGATATTTGACGCGTTTGAGGCCCAAAACGGAATTGACCAATCCTTTTAAAATTCCAACATCAGCAGTGTTTCTAAATGTAGATAGACGGTTTGCAAGCACCAAATCTCTAATTTTTGGACGTGAGCTTCGTCAGTTGAGGTTGATGATCGACCAGAGGGCTCTTCGTCTTCAATGCGTTCTCTGCCTTCTTCGAACTGTTTATACCACTTCTAAACATTTCTTTCCGATATAGGAAAGCTCACCGAATGTCTTCTGTAACATTCTATACGCTTCCGCAAAAAGATTTAATGCAAGTTCTTACTCAATTAATTCATACATTTCAAAAATCATCGGAATCAGTTTTAGCGTCACACAAAACCAAGCGTAATTCAAACGCTAATGAATATTTTGACGTAAACTTTCACACAGACGTGAAGGATGGTGCCAACAACCTAAAAAAAAAAAAAAAAAATGAAATACCATATGCCCGGGAAATTTAAATTGAAAACTGATCTTACTTTTTGGACACAGTAGTATATAACAGTCCTTTGTGCAACCGGAACTCTGACATTGACAAAAATCATTTGCTAAGCTTTTCTTCATTGAATGAAAAAAAAATTATGCAGCAGATATTGGTGCGCTATCGAGTTAATGCAATTGGCATCCAGCGACTAATTTTTTTTAACTTTATGTAGTCACAGTTTTGATGAAATTATTGTTATAAGCTGCTGTTTTGTATTCCATCTTTATGCTCCAAACTCATGCATCTATGATGCATGGGAGCCAATGATGTAAAATCAGTTGCTTTTGCAATAAAAAAAATAGTCAAAAAGTATTAAATCAAATATTTTTATTTTCCGATTTGTTCGATATGCAGGCTTAAAAATATTTGTTCACAAATATGAATTGATCAAAACATTTAACACATTTTAACTCATTAATTAACAACAAGCTCACCTGCTTTATTTAAGCATAGTTTCAAAATGGAACAAGTTTTTGCAAATAATCTAAAGTTAAAAAAAAATTATGTAGACAGAAATCTTGCCACGGACGTAGCAAGCCATTGACAAAGGATTTTAACTTCTAGTCTGAAAATAAAAGAAAATATTAAATAAAATATTTTTCTTATATTTAAATGTGTACCCTTTTGTTACACTAAAACCGGACCATCTTCCTTGTTTTAAACTTTCATCAAAAACAGACCTTTTTTTTAAAAAAAAGAAAAATTAACCCCTTTTTTGAATCGATTTTATTTATTTTTTTTTTAATCCAATATTCATGCCTAAAAGTGTGTATCTGTTGAAATAAACAGTTTTTCGTAACATTCAATAACAAAAACTATACCTATTGTGTTGAGTGCAATTTTAAAATGGTATATGTTTGGGGAATTAGTCTTACGAATATTTCATTTCATTTCTAGTCCTCATTTTATTGACGATCTAGTGTAATCTGAATTTCTAGCATAAAATTACTAAGTAGAAAAAATCAAATCAATTAAAAAATTTTTTAAATGCTTACTGTTTTATTAGACTAAAGCTAGATGATATTTATCAAAATATGAAAAACATTGCAAAAATTTACCAATTACATTTTTAAAAATAAAATGCGATAAAACGCCTGAAATGATGCAAGTATATGTTGTTGTGACTAATCCACAATATACAGCAGTTCAGGACAGACACCCCATGAGTAGTCTACTCATGGATGGAGAGAAAGGGGCAGCTTCTGTTGTGATGGAGCACCTTTAGGTAGAAATCTGACTTGGTTCCGAGTCGCTGAAGAAGAAAGTACCTTTTAGGAGGAACTACCCCACCGTTTCATAACGTATGGGAGAAAACCCCGAAAACTCCCACCAGGTATTTTGACTGATGAGGCAAGATACTGATCATCATAAAGGCCATCGAGTCTCCCAGTTTTCTAAACAGTGTTTTACATCAACAGCGGATTGAATTTCATCCTTAATGTTCCTTAACGGTGGATGAACATTAAGGAACTTCAACTACTGAGCCCCGAGTCGGGCATGCAAGTATATTAAAATAATGAATGAGAATTTGGTAAAACTATACGTTGAAATAATTTCTTTAAATTTCGAATTACTCGAATATAGTACAATACATTTATTTATACATAATTATTAATATACTCCTTTTTATACTATACAACAGTGCTTCAGCAATTTATTTGTCCCATTGTTCCCTCTAGAAATTTACCTTCTTTAAATGAACAAGCAGAAATATGTAAAAAGAAAAAAAAGTGTTCTTTTATGTATGCATCCATCTACATATGACTATATAATAAATAAGATGTAAATAAAATATCTTGAAGTTAGCCCGACTCGTGGCTCAATGGCAACGTGTGCCTCTGGTGAGCATTAGGATTGAAGTTCAATCCCTTAGCATTGTTGTAGACACTGTTTAAAAAAACGAGTAGACCCGATGGCGCTAGTGTTGTTGCCTCGTGAGTCAGACTACCTGGTTGTAGTTTTCAGGGGTTTTTTTTTCCCACACGATACATAAATACGAGGTAGTTCCTCCTAAAAGTCCTCCCGGAAGGCACTGGCCTTCTTCTTCAGACACTCGAAGCCTAGACAGACGGTGCTCCATCACAACAGAAGATGCCCCTTTCCTTCCATCCATGAGTAGACTAGTGATGTGGTGTCCTGACCTGCACTATGGGATACTGAGGATTAGACAACAGCAAAATAAATAATAATAATATTCGTGTTACACACAGACAATGAAGATAACGTAAGATATTGCGAAAATTAAAAAAAAATGACATCTTTAAGAAAGATCCTAGCGTATGGTGCAATCCAAAGAATTAACCCTCAGCTCTTTTTTTTGTCAGCCATATTCTTAAATCACTATCATTCTCTATTTGCCGTCGTTTTTTAAACAAATATGGGGATGAACTAAACACACGTTTCACTAAATATGCAAGAGGAAATGAAATTTAAAACTTTTGCATTATAGCCCATAATCCAGAATAATCTTACACGATAACGGAAAAATGTACGAATTGCTTTTCTAAATTTTCTTCCATCCCTCATACGCATCAGCGACTATTATCCTCCACTTATCTTGATCCTTCCACAGCCCCTAGGGGACAGTGGGTTTTCCCTTTGGGAATTAGCGACATAGAGATCAACAGCAAATTTTCTACTTCTGTAGAAATTATAAGAATTCATAACGTATTATACGGAATCGTTTTTCTTCACTGCAAAAAAAAAAATTCCACTGCGGATTAGGTAATGAGGATAATTCAACTGTCTATTTATTGATTTAACTAAAAATAGTTGCTCATGACTCCCAAAACCTGTTAATTTTTGATATCGAAATTTTCTGAAAGAACGATTTCTTGAATTTTTTTTTTTGATATAATTTCGATATAATTTTTATTTTGTAATATAATTTTGATATAGTTTCTATTTTATAATATAATTTTTATATAATTTCTATTTTATAATATAATTTTTATTTTATAATATAATTTTATAATATAATTTTGATGTAATTTCGCCGCAAATTACAGAATAGCATCATTTCATAGAAAACTGCAAAATATATCCAAAAGTAATAGTTGACTACCACAACTGCAATACTCATATTTAATATGCATGAATATAACTGACAAGGACTGAATTAGAAATACGACTAAGGCCTTAGCCATTCCACTTTTTTGTTGTGACGTTATTATCAGTGGTGTCTTTCTTGGATGCAGATTTTTTTCTTGCTATTTCTTTCCGCCATTACTTTGCACGACCTCGTGTCTCGTTATTATTTCTCTCATTTTGAATTATAATTGATAAGAAGTTTGGGCATGCGAAGCTGACTATCAATTCATTTCGACTAGATCTCACAAGTTAGAACATTAGGCAAATCCTCAGAGTTAGATGGTTGACGAGGAACTTTGAATAACAAAAATGCAACACTGTTGCTTCAAGACTTTCGGAGATGAAAACGAGTTGTAATTATCCTCGCAATAGCGCCACATATATGTTCTATAGGATTTAGTTCTGGAGATTGGGTTGGCCAATTATCCGGCGAAAAAATTTTATATGCGGGAACAAATATTATATATGGGTGCACATTCAGGTTCAATAATTTAGTAAAATTCAGTCAATAATTAATAATTTCAGTCAATAATTAATAATTAAATAATTTAGTAAAAGCTAGTAACTAAAAATATTACAAAAAAAGATTTTTAGAAGACTTTTGATTACCTAACTGATTACGAAAATAGTGCCATTCAAGAAATACTACATTATACCTCAGAGACAAAACAAGAAAAATCTGAACGAAATCCTCCTTTTAACTCATCACAATTATATTAACTTCCACACATTGTTATTTAGATTCACTGGGATAACAGAAATTTTTTTCCAGCGAACCAAGCTATATATGTTTGAAACTGGGCACTTGACGGATCTACAGAGTTCCTGTGAATTTATCAAATCAAGTCATCAACAAAATATTATTATTAGGCAAATCTTTGGTGTCATTTGGTTCTTGAAATCAGAACTCTGAAAAATTCAATAGTTATATTCACTCTAAAACACTTCATGATAATTATTTCTATCAAATTTTTATCACAGTTTAACTTATCATCAACCAACACTATTACATAATTCACATCCAAAAGAGGTACCCATCCTCATCTGCTGCTGTAATTTGTAATTTAATAAAAAAATGCTGTATTTTTAAAAATCAATTTCAGGAAGTTCCCATTCAAATAATTTAAAGATCTGGTAAGAACCCAATACGTGTCATAAACTTATTTATGACAAATTCCATTTGATGTAGGAAAAAAATGTAAGCTTTTTTTAAATACATATTGTTGTACAGAATTTTGAAAGGAAATATAAGAGTTGTAAAGTCAAAAAGCTGCATGAAAATTTGTAACAAAGGCTTACAATAAGCATATGCTTATGCTTTTATTTATCTATTAACTGTATATTTTTATTAAAAATTCACGGACTTGTAGTTCTTTTGGATAATAAAGAAAAAAAATTTAATACAGACACTCTATTTATCTGTGCACATTGTTAAATAAAGTTGAATTTGAATTTTTTAATTATTTAAAAATTAAAAAAATTTCTATCTTTCGTGGAAATTCCAGCTATTTTTCTCAAAATTATTGGAAATTTTTTGATCGTTTAAAGTTGATAAAGTGTAGACAAAAAATGTCCTATTTAAAATGTCCATAAATATATAGTTAACATAAAATTTTTGTTATTTTTCATAGAAACTACCAAGAAGCTGTAGTAAGTGACATCCCCTCGTCTGTGTATCCGTAAAAGTACTTATGAATGAGAGTGAACGACTCGTGTTCTCCCGTCAAAGCCAATAAAACGTCCGCGCGCCGTCCATTTCGGGGCACCTGATAGTGCTGATTTTTGTTATGTCGAATCAGCACAGTATCCTCTCGAGGGGGCATCAGCTTGACCAGGGTCGGGTTTCCAGTGCTGAATCAGCAGTTTTTCCTCGAATCGATAGTTTTATATATTTTTTTCTTCTGGAACTGAAAAGTTAGACGATAATTTATATTTCAGTATCTTATGATCGCAGGTGTCGCATTTTTTAACAGAGGGAAAACTTCTATAATAATAACAATAGAGTGCATTGAACATTTTTTTTTACTTTCAATCATTAGATGTACTTGATGATAAAACAATCTTCATCTATTTTGAATATATATACGTATAAGATACAGAAAAATAAAAAATTGTTTTGAATGATATATATTTTTTTTGTAGCTAAAATGTTGTGCAATAGTTTATACTTCAGCATTTCCCTATCAGTGTCGCCACATTCTTTTAATGGATTCTTCTTCACATTCTTTTAATTTTTATTCTGTTATAATAATATCAATAATAGAAGGTATCTAAATAATAATAGTGAGAATCAACTGCTGTTTTTTATCCTTTGTCATTTAGATATACAGGATGCTAACAAAATCTAACCAGTTTTGAAACAAAACAATTTAAAAGAGGCGCAAAAGACAAAAAAAACTTGCAGTTGGCAACATCTTAATATTTTTTTCGAATGCCAATGTCTTCTGTCCCACTGTGGAGGCTCAGATTTTATTTTTAATGTACGCATATAATATTTGTTTCCACATATAATTTTTTTTACCAGATAGATTGGCAGCCCCGATCTCCAGACTTAAAACCTATAGAGCATATATGTGGCGCTATTGTGAGGATAATTACAATTCGTTTTCACCTCCGAAAGTCTTGAAGCAAATGAAAATTTGATGCATGATATTGCGTAAATTTAGCAATATCATGCATCAAATTTTCAAATTGCGTAAATTTAGCAAATTTTTTATTGTTTGTTACAATTTTCTTTAGTCAACCAAGCTCGAACCTAACGAGCCAAATGGATTTAATGATAGATTTAATTTTTTCGAATTCATGACTAAAATTGTTTGTTCATAAACATATGTTGATTCCCACAGGCTTGCTCATTTTTTTATGTAACAACCATATATATTTCGTTAAAGACACTTTTTAAAATGGGACTTGTTTTTGGCAGCAAATATCATAATTAAAAAATAGATAAACTGCATCCAGGCTACCACGATACTAATAAACGATCTTAGGTTTATTTTTTCCCCACTAAATAAGAAGTATTGAATAAAATATATTTCTCATATTTAAATATTCTTTAAAAACTAAAATTGGAATTTATTCATGAAATCTAATTATTTTGAGCAAATGAGCAATTATATTTAGTATTTATTTTGCATATTATTTGTTCATATCCACGTGAAACGATATACATGCGCTTATTTATTATTATTATTTTTAATAGTATATCACTGAGCCACTTGTTCGACTTAGTTATGCCTCGAATAAAAAAAAAATTGACGGATGATGTGGGAGGAGGACATTACTTTCCAGGAGGGCATTTGACGATTAGTATCCCCTCATTTGCGTGCCATATAAGATAAAACCCAGAAAACTCCCACCAGGGAAACTAAGTATCTATGTGAGACGTTTCTACACATTGCCTAAATCCCTTCAATGCTCCTCGATTTTGAAAGCAATAATTTCAACGAACACTATCAGTGGAACCAAACCTGAATCCTCACTGCACTCCAGTTGAACATATAGTTAGTGAGTTACGAGTTAAAACTCCAAAATCTATTTAAACCTTGTCAATTTTAGTTCTGAATTTCTTTTATTCATCATGTGTATACCCCAACAGCCCACTGACGGAAGGAAGAACATTGTCTTTAGCGGCTAATGCCCCTCCTTTGCCTTTTGCATGTGAGAAAACTCAGAAATTCCCATCAGGAACCTACCTATGAATGCAAATTGCTTCACTAAAAGCGTCATATCCATCATCTTGTGTCTTCGTCACTGAAAGCAATGAACGCCACCACCCAGATTCGAACCTAAGCTTAAATTAAGTTTTCAGTACTTTTCAGTCCTACACGTTTTTTGGTTCTCAACCCCTGCCAAAATTAAATATTTGCCAAAGACCCCCATTATAGTTGAGGTTGAAAAAATATGAAAATAGCATTGCATGAAATCTGTATTTTTACTACACAAAGGCAATAAGGTTAACTTTTAATCCTAAATTTTTTCCCTGTGGGGTCGGGACCCTCCCTTTAAGAACCGTTGTCTTAGAGAAGGAACGGGCAAACTTTTCGGTCGCGGGCCAAAAATCGAAAAAAAGTTTGGCGGGCCAAGATAAATTTTTCTGAAATTTTAAAAACATTATGCAAGTATTACAATTTAAATATGATAATGAGATGAATGAAATTGTGATTTCATTTTTAAAAGTTCCTTATATTGACTTTCGAAGTGAGATGTACTGATTCTAAGGAACGTGGCTAACTTACTTTCGATAATGATTTGTAAAACTCTAACTAACATATTTAAAAACAATTGCTATATATTTCTTTTAATTTGCCTCTGACCGGCAAATTAAAAATTTATCCGCGGTCTGCGTAGAACCTTCCGGTGGGCCGGAGTTGGCCCGCGGGCCGTAGATTGCCCATCCCTGTCTTAGAGAATGCAACCCCTCTCTCCCTAATAAAACCCAAGTAAAGGGAAGATGAAATGGAGGGGGATTTGAATCGGCCACGATAAATCCCCTTTTAGGGAGCAGTGATTGAGGCAGATCGTTAAAAGAGCGAAACAGATAAGCGCCGCCTTTTGTGATGGACCTCCCCGTAAGCTCTGTCCGGTTTACGACCCTCACATGCCGGTCACGTGAGCCGGACAGACGTGACTGGACACGCCGAGCAGAGGGGACCTTTTCAGGGATATCTCCTCGGAATTTTTAACACCGACAGGCTACATTAATTATAAGCAATAGCTTTTAATTGTACAGATCAACCGTTATACGTCTGTTGACATTTATAACGAAAGAAGATGAAACTAAGAATTGTAATGCAAGACGATGTGCTTCTAGAAGTCTTCTATGCTAGTAGTTATAATTAATCTTTAATATGCTTTAGCTTTCATAAGTAAATAAAATGCCCTTTGAATGTTGAAAACAGGTTTAAGAAACATATTGAGATGATACATTGTTGACAATTCAGGCATATATCAACTCTCTTTGTGCTTTGCTGATAATTAATAATATTAATTATAATATATATGCATATATATGTACATATTTATTTATTTATTTATAAAGGATGTAGATATATACATTTTCATAGTCATACACACACTATATATAGTCAGCGTGTTATAATTAATCTTTCCCATATTTAGGGTATCCTGCTGATGAAATTGGTCAGAGTGTTGACATCAAAGTTAACATATGGAGGATGCACCAAATGTGTTAGAGTTATCTCCAAAAATTAAAATCAGTTCCAAAATGTTCAAATGTCCTTTAGGGAGTGAAGTGTAGCACAATGCAGAATTATCATTCTCTGATTCATTATGAGAATTTTTTGTGATCTTTGTACAATGCATAGCTGCCATCATCACTGAATTATTTTCATACTGATTCATTTTGAAAAAATAAGGAAAGGGAATCTTATCTAAGCATTCAATAAAATGCAGCTTCCCATTAATAATTTTGGTGTCAAAAAACATCTAGTGTTTTTAGAACCGCATGTAGTCATGGTACAATGACTGTTGACAGATATACGATGCCACGTGGGTATAAGAATAATACAAGACAGTTTAAAAGAATCGTGAAATTATATTTCACACAGATTAACTCGTGTTGTTCTTAACAGATGTAAGTTTGGTTTGGTTTGGTTTGATTTGTCGCTCTACGGTCATCTTGTGCTCACTTTGGGCTAAACAGACGGGACCTACAGTTTAACATGGATTCCGAACCACTGACAAACATCCATGCCACCCCCAGGATTCGAATCTGAAGCCTGGGATACCAAATAACAGATAAGAGCATACTAGAATACTGTATTAAAGATTTAAAATATAACACAATGATTAATTAAATTCAGTTTCTTTTTTTATTACGATTGCGAGAATCAAAACTCCTTGTTGAAAAGGCGTGTAAAAAAAAGTAATAATTCTTATCAATATGTGCTTTTCTATATGCAAATGATTTGAAATCTCTTATAGTAAAAGTGGCGCACATTTAATAACTACGTGATTTAAAAATTAATTTTTTTCGCAAGTTAAATGTGGTGTCCCAAGAAGATATGTGAAAAAATTACCTAATACTCGGGATAATTCGTTAAGGTGTTAATGATTGAAAAGTAAGGGGGATAGGCCGAATATTTAACTTTGTAAAAAAAAAAAAAAAAATGAGTTGGTAGAAATTTTGATCATCATTTGGATAAACCATTCTTTTCTAAGATTTCCCACCCTCCAAACTTGTCATCCTTCATTTGAGATAGAATTTCGAGAAAGAAGATTTTATTAGTTAATAGAGATAAATCGGGAATCCGCAGCGCGCCTCAAAAATAAGAAGTGAAGCGAAGGGAGACAGCCCTGGTGTTGTTCTTGTCACTGTTAATCACTGGCGCACCAGACAGGTGATCAGTAAAAGAGTCACTCCAATCAACCGCATGGGACTGCTGCAGCCGGATTGCGGTTTGGCGTTAAGTGCACTTTTACGTTCCGATGGATTCTTCTTCTTACTTTTTTTCCTTTTAAAAAAAAAAAAATAAAATTCTTCTTTGGTTTTCACTTTGGATTTGAATAGTTTTTTTTCCCTTAATATCAATCGATGCCAAATAACTTTTTTTATTTTTATTCAATGGATTTCCATGATTTGCACCATTATTTCAGATTCAACCTTATATGAAACTTTTCTTTAATATCGCCGATAATTTTCAGTAATTTCATATTAATCAGTAGTGTATGTGTGTGTGTGAGGGGGCGGGGAGTGAAGATTACAAACCCTTACCTTTCAATATTACCAATAATTAACATCAACTAAAGTTCACACCTGAGATGTATCTGACATTCATATTATCCAATAATACAACGACTTTTAAAAAATAAAATAAAACTGATGAAATTTTCCTTAAAATGATGTTAATTTAGATATTATTTAAGACATAATGCTCACACGTGTAATAAGATTATAAATTAGATTGAATACGGCCAAATAATTTATAATTTATTTAAATACATAATGTTTGTACACCATTTGGCAGTGAAATTGAAGCATTGTAAATTCACAAACATTGATAAAAATTTATAACAGAAACCTAAACTTATCCAATAAACTTTATCCTTCTTCAAGTAAAATTTTTACAAACAGTTCATTTTGATACCAAAAGAAAATGTAACAGTGACATTGGGATCAAATTCTTAATTATTACATAAAATTTATTGTTTTTCGTAAAATATGGTACTATTCATCATGAAATCAATGGAAGTTTTTTAATTGCAGATAGTTGAGAAAATAGTAGGAAAAAATGGCTTTTTAATTTCCGCAGAGGTGTTAATTCTTCTGTAATTCATTCAAAAGTTTTATTATTTTTCGTAGTAAATGTCATCTCTGGTGACATGCATTTTGATTCTTATTTCATCTTTAATCCCTATTTTTAAAAAGATCTGGCCTTTTTGTGTGAGAAGAATTTAAATTTAACTTTTTCAAAATAAAGTCTTAATTAGGTCTTTTTAAAAATAATTATCAATATATGATATCAAATTTGAGTTTGATATATTATCTTGAGATGGAAAAATTTTATTCATTATAATGTATCGGTCCATTAATTTTAATAATTTAGTTTTCGTGAAGACAAAAGAACAACTAAATTAATTCTATAACATAAGTGAGAAATCAGGAATAGAAAGACTAAAAAAAAAAAATCTAAAAACTCGTATTAAATTAACTAAAATTAATTAACTAAAAATTAAAAATTAACTAAAACTCCCTTTGGTCCCATAATAATAGTGGCAGCTGAGGAATTTAATTTGTCCCGTAATAATAGTATGAAAAGAAAATAAATCTAAAAACTATGTTTATTACAAAAAAAAAAAAAAAAAAAACTATCGTATCATTATTCCTCATTTTTATTTTGAATAGCTTCTGATATTTTTCATTAATATCGCTACTGCATTTTAAACTTGTAGATGAATACCTTGGCTGCGAAGTTTTGATTTTTCTATGTGTGTGAATTTAAAATGTATATCCTCATGTTATGAATTTTCCTTTTTAAAAATTCGGAATAATATGGATTTGGGAACTTCAATGGCGTGAGGTGCTGTTCTTATAATGCCTCTTCTGATAAGAGGAATATGCCTAAATTTTTTTCTTTTATAATATTTGCATTTAAGTCCACAATTTTATTTTTTTTCAGAGAATCATCCTTAGCATAAGATTTAGCTTGACAATTATTTTAGAAGGACGTTTCCAAATTCTTGAGGAGATTCTTTGTTGAGAGCATTGAATTCTTGATCTGTTGCACTTAAATTGTTTTTTGCAGCTTATGTAATTGCAGCTTTTTTTTTTTTTTTTTTTTTTGATGCATCAAGAGCTGAACAATCACTGGTTGAAAATTGGTTGAAAATTCTCTTTTTCTCATCTTACTTTGTACGAGAGGTTGATATTCAACTGAAATAAAAACAAATGATTCTATAAAGTGATGAAATTAGAGAAATAGTTATAATTGTAACAATCAGGTTAACCTAAGAAATGAAAGATGTGTAAAAACCAATGACAGATGTCAAAAAATATTGATTTTGATTGAAGGTTTCATTTTTTGCGAAAATAAAAGGACATTTTTAAAAGACAAAAAATTATAACTACATTCGCCAGTAATCTGTCGCTTAAATTTTCCCCTTGCTATTATTATTATGGGATAGTGGGAGTAAAAAATAAATAAAGTTTTCTTTTGATGCATGATTTGACAGCAATTACTGAAAAAGAAATTAATAATTAACTTCTTTACTAATTAAAATTTACATCTTTCTTGACTAATATGAAGATTTTAAATCGCTATAAAAGTTTCCTTTTTATTTTCGCCATAATTCTTAAATGAATACTTTTCTCCGGTTTCCAATATCTTAAAATTGTATCAAATTTTTCATAATTCATTATTATATCAAAAACGTTCTTTTTGTTAGTTTTATGCCATCGGTATAAAAGTAGAATTAGTCTGATATAGGATACATTAAAGAACAGGCTTGATGACATCCGTTGCGATATTTTTTTTTTTTTTTTTTTTTTTTTTTTTGTGGTTAAAAAATTATGGTAACGTGTTTTACGGCTCTGCGGATTTTAAATAATAAATAGCGGTAATTTTTTTTAATTAAATAAAAAACTTTATTTTTTATTTTTTTAATTGGGAGTTAATATGTTTAGTGTCTGTTTCGAATGTTCTTTTATTATAGATACAACATTTATTTTTAACTAGGACATTTTTCTTATTTGTAATAATTTTATATTGCACCATAACATAATAATTTATTTTGTGTGTGTACTGTTCCTGATGTCAATTTTTTGTTATAATGTCATCTACTCGAAATCAATACAAGAATTTGATATAAGTCAAACGAAGATACGAAATCAATACAAGAATACTATGCAATTTTTTATTAAATATTTCTATCGCCATTTTATTAAAAAACGAATATTACGAATATTTTAATTAAGATTAAAATACATTTAGTGATTGATTATTTAGAAATAATACTGTTTTTATGTGTGTTTTATAGCGCAATGGGTTTGAGTTAAGATTGTTAGGTTTGAAAAGAGATGCTGGATCGAAAGCTTTTTTGTTTATGAAGGGGATGGGTAGGTAAATGATACATCATTCCAATTGTCTGGTGTGAACTTCTAGGTGCCTTCTTTAAGTGTTTTCGTTCAAAATTGTGTTGGTGTAATATAGTGCTGTGATTTAGGTCACCATAATACATCCTTGTTAAAGCTGAATTTGGTACATATCTGTTGAATCTAGAAGGGAATGACCTCATATCATATCATATCTCTGCTATTCAAAAGGAGCATAGCAAGTAAGATCTTGATTGCTGGTTTCATAAGCTATATTTTCTAGGCTTGGTTCAGTAGTAAAGTGAGACGTTGGTGAGTATTTGGGCTGAAGTTCAATCCACTGAAGGCTTTGTTGTGGACATTGTTTCAAAAACTAAGAGATTTGATGGTGTTTGTGATGTTCAGCATCTTGTCTCTTTAGTCAGTGGTGGGCTTTTCCGGGTTTTCTCTCATACGATAAACAAATGTGGGGTAATTCTCCTGGAAGGCACTTCCCTCTTCTTCAGCGACATGAAGCCAAGTCAGACTTCTACCTACAGGTGCTCCATCGCAACAGAAGCTGCCCCCTTTCCCTCCATCCGTGAGTAGATTACTCATGGGGTGTCCATCCTGCGCTGCTCGACACTGAGAATTAGACATAGTCACATATTTTCGAGGATTTTGTTTATTGTTTATAAATGTTTTTTTAATTCTATGTTTTTAAGGTATTTTGTATTTTACTTATTTTTTTACTGTATTAAGACTATAATTGCTTATCTTTTGCTATATTAAAGCTTATATTTAAAATGCCTCCAACCCAAAGTTCCAGTTATAACAAGCTTTTGTTTTGAATGATAATTTTGTTCATATTCCCAGCCTGTTTTTCTCCTGATTTCTTTGTTCTGTTCATTGATTGCTATGTTATATCACTAAAGCTGACCAACGCTGTATTTGTTTGTTTTTGTGTAGAATATAATATAAATCACATAGAAATAAACTCCACAAAATTTTTGTCTTAAAGAGATTTCTAAAGATGGAGAGATTTTATTTACATTAACAGATCATTCAATGATGCATAACTGATACATACTGAGATTCAATGATACATATACAAAAATTAGTTTATCGTACATTTGGAAAAAAATTGATTAAATCCTTAATGCTTAACTTTTTTACCAGCATAGTTATCTTTCAGAACAATTTATTTTTTACTGAAATCTGAAATATACATTATTAGAAATTGGTATCCAACTTTTATTTACTAAACATGACAACAACATGTAAAGCAGCATGAATTTGCATTAGAATGACTGTTGTGAAATGTATGAAAACACGAGTAAACGAGTGTTCGCCTTATAATAATATAATTATATTTATTGTTTTTATCCAGAATTTTAAAATAACTTTTACACGAGTTTACTTGGGCACCGAAAAGATACAAATGGGAGAAATGAATATATTCTGTATAATCCGTTAATGGAATTCAAAACTAATGTAAGAGTTAATTAATTTAATCACTTTGTTACAATTGCAAACTAAAAACTGTCTTATTAAAATGGCGAATAATTAATATACTTGCAAATGCTGCTGCTTAGAAACATACATATAAAAATTTAATTGCATTTAAATTGCGTTGCATTGCATTTACACATTCATTACTACATGCTTTTATAATCCTGACGTTCAAAAACTTTTACAGCGAAAATTGCATGGATTCAACATCTATGAGATTTATATTTTGCTCTTTCCTTATAATTAAAGACTCTAATTACGAGAAAATTTTAAAATATAAAAATAATAGTAGTTGAGAAAAAAACTAATTATCATTGATAACAAAAACGTTATGAAATGTTAAAGCTAATATTTATATTTAATTTAATGCTTTAGAGCAATAATATAAGAATTTAAATATTTTTTATTTTTTACAATTTTAAAATTTATACTTTAAAAAATTTAAATTTTTGAAATATTACACAAAATATTTATAATACATAAATCAGTGATACTAATTTTTTTTAAACATCTTCGCATGCAAATGTGAAGTTAGAAAGTATTTCACCAAAAGCGATGGGTTTTTGAGCCTTATTCCTAACAAAATAGTACGAGTTATTTTTTTGTCACCGAGAAAATTATTAGGTAGCAATTATCTGAACATATATTATGTAGGGTTTATATCTTTAAAAATTTGAGAACCGAATGAATTTTGAGTTTCAACAAGATATAACTCCACCCTATTAGGCGTTGGTCGCAAGCAGTTATTTAGACGAGGAGTTTCTACAACGATACTGGCCAGCATATATATAATTTATTTTCATATGGCCAGCAAGATCACCTGATCTTACGCCATGATATTTAATTTTGTAGAGGTAACATTAATGATCTTGCTCGTGTACCATCACAGCTAAAAATTCTCAGTAAATTAAAGAACGCATTAAAGCGACATTAAGAACCGTTAACACTATAATTTGCGAAATGTATGGAGTGAACTTGACTACAGATTAGATGTTTGCCGCATTATGAAAGATTCACACATCGTACCTAAAAAAAAAAAAAAAACACTTGTAATGCCTTTCTCTTTCATGTATGACTGATTATATCAGGTATAAAAGTTTTGAAAATATAACATCTTAAAATACGATCATTCATTCATGCTAATCTTGTATGTTACATAATTTTGAATTTTTTTTTGTGTGGCCCTCGGTCCAGTAACGCAACCTGCAGCTTTTACAAGTTTGTGCATCCCTGCTGTAGAAAGTCAAATTATAATGAAAAAGAAAGGAGAGCTTACGGATAAAAAAATAAGGTATCTGTGTAATTTATCCTCCAGTGTTGCTCGATGATTAGAAGCGAGAAATAAAAATGCTTTGTTTCCGAAACAGCCGCATAAAAATTGACAAAGCATTACCTTTTTTTTTTCCCCTATTGTTTTGAAAAGGATTTACCGCAAGGGCTACAAAAATTGTTCTTAATACTTTATTGAAAGCTTTCTTTTCGTCGATGGCTTTGACGAAAAAAAAATATCCTTCTCGACGAAAATGATATGCGAAACGAACAAAAAGTTGCCTTATTTTTCTTGCATTTTTCTTAATGCAACGCATCTCGAAGTAAAGTGAGTCATGTCATCTGTTTGCATCATTGTGAAGATAATGGTTTGCATGTTAGTATTGTGAATTATTATCGGTGATGTTTGCTCTCTTTAGATAATTTTCCTGATGAAAGGCTTGTAATTGATGTTGGGAATGACAGCTATTTCGTATTCTCAGAAGTTACTAAGAAAAATTGCACAATATTTACTACGGACCGTGGAAAAAAATATATATTTCAACAGAAATTTTAGAAGTAAAAGCCATTACTTTCTTAACTTTTCACAATAAAAAACTTCCATTGATTTCTAGAAAAAAAATAAATAAATAACTGTATGCAGTGTTTTTAAAAGATAATTAAGAAAGAAACTCATACTTTATGAAAATTGCGCAAAAATAAATATTACGTCGTTATAACATTTTCCCTTTTGTTATCAAAAAGGAGGATTACGAAAAAAAAAAAAATAAATAAATAACTGCATGCAGTGTTTTTTTAAAAGATAATTAAGAAAGAAACTCATCCTTTTTGAAAATTGCTCAAAAATAAACATTACGTCGTTATAACATTTTCCCTTTGTTATCAAAAGAACGATTACGCCACATCCTCACAAGGACGGTTTTTTGAAGGGGAATTTTTAAATTATGAAAATGAAAATATTGGTTTCAATGTACACTCGCGCTCTGGTGATTATTAAATCCATAAGCCATATTCAGATGAGAGAACAAGCGATTACTTTTCGCAAACCCATTATAAACCTTTTTGGACGGAACCCTCGGAGTGAGTCAACTGTCTCGCTCCGCTTTCACCAAGGTCGTTTTTTCCCTGCACATCCGAGGGATTTCTCGCTCCCGCCGTTTTCGACCAGCTGTCACTCGCATCGAGAGATAACGTGATTTGTTTTTCACAATCAGGCTGAGAAAATCGGAGCGGGAACTACTAGCGTGTCTCGTTCTCTCTTCTGGACGTGGCCTTAGATGCAACAGTTCTATTTTGAAGGTGATGAAATTATTGAACATCACATCTGGGAAACAGAAAGTACAAAAATAGGCTTATTAGAAGCATTATTTAATTGAGTCCGCAATGAATGAACTTTGCATTGCTTTCCTTTTTCCCTATTGTTATTAATTGTTATTTTGTCCCTATTGTTATTTCCTACGTATATTAATAAATCTCATGTCAATTGGCATAGAATTTCTTATGAAGGAGATCTGAAAAAGACCAATGAAGAAATATTCTGATAAACATTTCAAAAGGGGGCCTGAATGGCCGAGTGGCTAGCGCTGTGGCGCTCGGTACCACAGGTATCGGGTTCGAATCCCGGCGATGCCATGGATGTTTGTAGTGGTTCGAATCCACTTTAAACCGTAGGTTCCGGTCCTAATAGGATCGTAGAGCGTTGCGGGGGCATTTTTACTCCGCGTCCGTATCTTCAAGTTACACGCGCCCCCTGGGTAATGCAAAGTGAGTAACGTCTGTGCAGCGCTTGCCTTAAGGCATCCAAGACCAAGCTGTCTAAGTGTTTGCCAGCTGCATTGGAACACCACCATTTCAAAAGGAAATCGTGGTTGGAAATTGAGAATATTGTAGAAAACTGGAAAACTGTCTTAAGTCACAACTAATATCTCTTCTGTTGGTTTAGCTAATGGAATTGATGTATTATAATATGAAATATGTTGTCCAAGCTGAATCGATAGAAATTAAAGCTCTGTTTACTCCTGCGAAAATAATTTGAAAAATTTATCAATATTTTTCCTAGTTCTCAATTAATTTATAAGACTCACTACTCAAAAATCTTTTACTTACTGTTGGTCCTCAATTACTTACTAATCCTTATTTTTTGTTTGTGTTTTAGTCTTAAAAGAAAATATGTAGTTTCTTCAACATGTTTTAACATGGAGTTTCCTCAATTTTTTTTTGTGTATTAAATCAAATCCGTTTGGTTACGAACGGTGGCAGTTTAAATTAGAAGATAGTTCTATGTTTTCTCTGCCCTTTTCAAGCAATATTAACTAGTACCATAAACTACTGAAAATTATCTGAGTTATAACTAAAAATCTCATTTGTGGTTTGCATTTCTGCAAATTCCAAACTCGAGTTAATAGAGTTCTCTAACTCCATGAGAGGCCAATTTTCCACATAGTGCATTAAAAAGAGAGAGAGTGGCTGTTATATTTTCTTTCGTTATTAAAAAGAAATGTTGGCCCGAAATAGTTTTGTACTTAAAGGTATAAAGAGGTTATTGGATAAGTTTAGCTTTTTTAAAAATTAATTTTATTTGTGTATTTATTTATTTTTTGTTCTCATAATTCCTGCATATTATTTCAAAATACTACATTCATAATTTAGCATTATGTATTTAAAAATTTATAAAGATTTTTTTTACATTATATCCAATGAGTAATAACTAATTTTAGCTATTATATTCATAGCATTAAGTCTTAATGACTTAATGAAATTAAACTTACTTTTGTTAAAACTTCCACAATTTGTTTTAGTAAAATATTTCTCCATTACTTCAGAGTATTATAAATTGCAGTCATTTTTTTATGAATTTCCCTCTCTTTGAATTTGAATTTGTTATAAATTTGGCAGTCTTTTGAATTGATAGGTAGTTGTGCATGTTTAACCCTTACGCATCGCTACTTATTATTGGAAAGCATCGTAAACCACTAAAATGTAAAAAGAGATATGAGATCTATCTTCTTCCATACTACGAGATCCCTCATACTATAGATTAAGATTGTGACTTTTATTTTCTTAAAATCGGGCCTGAATGGCCGAGTGGCTAGCGCTCGGTACCACATGTTTCGGGTTCGAGTCCCGGCGGTGCCATGGATGTTTGTAGGGGTTTGGAATCCACTTTCAAACCGTAGGTCCCAGTCCTAATGGGATCGTAGAGCGTTGCGGGGCATTGTTACTCCGCGTCCGTGACTTATCTTCAAGTTACACGCGCCCCTGGGTAATGCAAAGTGAGTAACGTCTGTGCAGCATCCAAGACCAAGCTGTCTAAGTGTTTGCTAGCTGCATTAGAACAAAAAAAGAAATTTTTAAAATCTCATTTGAATGTGGCATCTCTGATGGTGACCAATGGTAACGCGCTGTTACCTTACAGGAGAAATCAGTTTAGATATATTAGTGGCGATCATTATAATTTTTGCTTTCAAAAAGGATGATACTTGATGGTGATTGTAACAAGGATTATAAGAGTCTCGCATAGACAATCAGGTTCCTGATTGATGTTCACTTGTAAAAATCTTTATTGGAGACAATTCTTTACCTTCATCGAGGTCCACCAATATTATAATTTTAAATTATAATTTTATACATTATAATTTTTGCTTTCAAAAGCATGAGACTTGATGGTAATTTGTAACAAGGCTTAGAAGAGTCTCGCATAGACAATTCGATTACCGGCGGTGCCATGGAATTTGTAGGGTTTGAATCCAATTTAAAACCGTAGGTCCCAGTCCTAATGGGATCGTAGAATTGGGGGCATTGTTTATCCGCGTCCGGGACTTATGTTCACTCGTAAAAGTCTTTATTGGAGATAATCTTACCTTCATTGAGGTCCACCAATATGATTAAAGAATAATAGATATTTTAATACTAATAATGAAATTTTCTCACATCTTTAAAAAACCAGCCAAGATGTAATAAAAATTTTATGGACAATAGTATTGTTTAAAAAATATAGTTATGAATATTTTTCTTTTATTTTCGTAAATCTGCAATTTAAAAGCAATTTATTTTTATAAATCATTCAGAATTGTATTTGTGTTTGTTTATCTCATGAGCCCTTTTGTAATTTGTAAGTCTATGAACACTTAAAACGCAAAATTAAATTTTTTATTTACACCCAATCCATAATTTTGCCTGACTGTTTTAACGTTAACTAGCTTCAGAAGGAACATGTAAGTCCAAATTTATTTTCAACAAAACCACAATTTTACCATTTATTATACCATTATTTGTTTATCTGTGAGTCTTTTTTATAATTTAAAAGCTATTACCCATAAAACCCAAACTTTTATTTACACACAATTCATAATTTTACTCGACAAATGTAACGTGCGCAGCTAGCATGCAGGAGGATTCAGATTTGAATCCCATATTCATTACAATCACTGCTATCAAAAACTTAGAGAATCGATGGCATTTGACGATGGAGTTCATAAAATGGTCTCTTATCGATATTTAAACTACCTGATGAAATTTGCTCCCAAAGGACCAGCCGGAAGACGTTCTTTAATTTTATCGAGATCTACCAGTGTAAAAAATGAGTTACAGTTATAAAAATAATATGTTTTTTTTTTTTTCACATCCATTGAGATTTAAAGATGAAGTGCTTACATATTCGTTGTATTTTCATGCTTTTGAATTATGATAAGAGTTTTGAGAAATATAAATACGATTTATTATTTTTTCATCTACGGATTAAAAATAATTCATATCCATTTTGAGTTAAATTAATCAATGAACTTAAACCAATATCTATTTTCAATTCATCTTGAAAATGTTAAGTTTTATTGTAAAAACATATTGTTGAACGATACTGAAGAAGTAGTTTATAATTTCCTTTAACAAGAATGGCCGATGGTTTTCGGTTTTCGAAAATTTCTAATTTAATTTTCTAAATGGCCGAGTGTACAGAAAAATATTTTTAGAATTACGATTTCGTTCAAAACACAATGCATCCCAAACAGAAAGTTATTCTAAGTTTACATATATATTGGGTGATGTGAAGAGGATTGAGGTTAATGATAAATCTAATTTCACAGTGAGTCCCACTATGCTGAACGATAATCATCATCAAATAACTGGATGATGATTATACCATTGATAAACCGATTTGAGTTAATTTATTTGCACGGAGAAAATATGCATATATAAATTAAATAATAATCAGCAACATTATTCGGTTAAATGTTAACGATATTTTTGAACAAAGAAATGTACAAAATTTAATTCAAATAGTGCACAGATCATTAAAGACAAGAAAAGTAAAACACTTGATGGTGATGGTAATAAGTTATTTCGACGAATGCTAAAAATATTTATTGCAAGTACGTATTTATTGCATATTTATTGTAAAAAATATTTATTGCAAGAATGCTGAAAAAATATTTTTTGCAATAAGTAAAATATTTATTGCAAAAATATTTATTGCCTTGATCATATAGAAGCGAGAGATAGTGGAAGCAACTAGATGCTATCAAAGGTTGCCTGTTGATAATTACCATGATGGTCTCAACGTTGTCCTGCTGAAAAATATCATTTTGTAGCTACTGAATTCAATCGGCTGCAGTATCTCATCAACATATCTTCGTACTCTCAGTGTGCCTCTGACATTGAGGGTTGACTTGTTATCAAAATGGTGGCACCCCATACCATTATGTCACGTTGATGAAGATGACATTCAAAAACATTCGGATTGGCTCTATCTCCCCTAAGATCATATAGACTCACCCGGTGACTATCATCATACAAATAGAACCGAGATGGGTCACTGAGCATCACACTGAGCTTTTCAGTTGTCGAAGTGACTCGTTTCCGACACCATTGCAATTTTTTACGTCGGTTGGTTGGCGTCAACGGCGGCTTGTGGTGATTGCCTTTGTGTCAAATGGCGCCTTATGTGCAAGCCGCTTTTAGTCAATCGTTATGAAACTGTTCTCCCAGACACCGGTGCATCAAAAATTCCCTGCACATTGCGCAAAATGTCGAGAGCAGTTGATTGTGGGACCGCTACCGCTTCCATTTCTATGCATCGATTCATGCTATCCGTGACTAGATGGATCTGGTTTTTGTGATGGTCCTCATTTAGTTCATCGAACCATTTGGTTCAAATTCCATGTACAGTTGACACATCTACTTGAATTTCAGCAGCGATACGATGCTAAGTTCACCCAGGCTTTCGTAAGACTACAATATGACAGTTCGTAAGAGCATCCAATTGTCAGAATTGCCTTCGGCGTCGTGTTCAAGTATCGCCAAGTATGTCCAAGTCGTCCAAGTATGTCCAAGTAGTATTAATCGCCACGAGTCTTCTGGATTCCATAATCGACAGAGTATAATAACTATAGGTTATACATCTGCGCCGTTTCCTTCCCTTCTATCCTGAGCTATAGTTACGTGACCAACTTGCATTTCAAATAGCTTGCATTACATGTTCAGTTGCGTATTCTCCGAAATTTAAATGTTTAAACTGTCAAAACTTCGTGGTATTGCTTATGTCGGGCAGTATAATATCCTTGATCCTACGCTTCTATATGGCCAAAGTACTGTGGAATACTAATCCCATTATCCATTGCTAGTCTTACAGTATCTCATGATACAATGTAGTATGCGATGGTATTTTATCTTAACGTTACATACATATCATATGCATAGAAAATCATTCGTCATTTTAAATGCAATATAATATTTTATGATATGCTTACATGGAAAAACTAATTGATACTATATAATATGCAATATGGAAGGATAATTATTTTATGATCTAAAGATGAGGCTATAGTATTTTTAGTATTATATGGTGTATGATATGTATGTATATGGTATATGATCTTATGTATATAACAATATGGTAAATGATCTTATTTATGTATATATCTTATCATCGCAGGGTATTGTAATATACTACTGTCATGAAATTTATATGTGATATACCTTATGGGCCATATCCCATGATCTTACCATCACTTGGTATCTTATGATACTTATCCCATCATCTATAAATAATCAAATATAATCTATGATGTAATATGATATATCATTATATAACATGTATTCTTGGACATTGTAGAATAACTATTCCGGGCTGCGATGAATGAAATTGATGAACGAAATTTTTTTTGTTTAATTTGCTAAAACTCAAATAGTGTCTTCTATAGTGATTTATACTACAATAATTTCAGCTTTGACGAGGTTGAAGAATGATTTAAAAAATATATTACCATCAGACAGACCTCAAAATTATGCTTTATCATATTCTGTAAAGCATTTCAACTAAGCATGTACATTTAACAATTAATAGAACTCAATAACTAATTAGACGTTCTGAGTGACATAAATCGCTAATGATGTGGAGGCGGTACACAAGAGTGTAGAGGGAGATGCACAATAGAGGAATACAGTGTAGAGGGGGTGGATCATAATAGCGGTGAATCATGCTGTGCTTTGTGTAACTTCCACATAGAATTTTTATACAGAGAATGACTTAATTAATTCCTCGTCTCACCTCCTCATTTGGGCCTTGCGAACTATGAATTAATTAAAAGATGATAATGTTAAATTAAAAAATTTTCTTGACATCACTATAAATCAGAAAAACAAACATCTTAAAAACCTCTATACAGTGTGTTCTGAAATTTATAGTACAAACGTTGAGGGAAAAAAAGGTAGAGAACATTAATAGGAAATAGAATCACACAGGAAAGCATGCAAGAAAGTGGATAGGAGAGCACTGAAAACGTGAAGTCGTTATTCATCATTTCACCAATGCTGAGATGACTGATATTCATTTCGTCCAGGACTTAAATAATGGGAATGAATGCTCTCCCTGTACGATTATATCAGAAAACATAAATTGTAAATGTGGTTTTAACACTATAGGGCTCTGTCATGGTATTTTTTAAATCGGGTTATTTAGTAACGATGATTGAACGTGGTCGTCCTATCGTATTGTTATCTCGATCCTTTAATCTATCTTTAAGAGCATTGTTTACAAAATTCCAGTATATTCTGACATCGATCAGAGTCATGAATTGCCCTAGCTGCTGCTATGATCTGGGAAACCGATAACAATACATTTGAAAATGTTCAATATTTGATACGGCGACATACATCCATGTCAATGGGTAAAATTTCGAATATATTATTATATATTGTGTATTCGAATACATTATTATATATTGTTATATACTGTATATATTGTGTAGAAATAAACAGAAAAACTTTCCTCAAGTAGCTTGAATATTGATGTGAGCCGTTTAATACAGGTTGTCAAAATGTTATTGAGTCTTCTCACTTCTGAATGCGGTTACTGCAATGGACGCAGCCAGTGGATTCAAACCCTCAGCCAACACTCGTTAACACTGAAATGTAAGTCAGTAAAGAAAATTGATTCGAAAATAATTTAAAGATGACGTGTTGCATTTGCACAGTGAGATGCATTTCCTGTATCTCCATAAAAATAATCTATTTATTTTCAGTATTCAGTTTTGAATAAACATATGTAGCAGTGCACAGACTTGAGAGCGAAAGTTTAGTGGTCTGAACAATATCAAACCAGTTTTGAGCTTCGTCCAGATTTTTAACATTTAACCACATTTTCAGCATGTTTTCGTCTATCCCCAGCCGTAAAAATATTTTGATGCACGACAAAACCAATTTGAGTGGTAATTTTACTTCCCCGAATATCATCAAATGAAATCCGCTCAAAATTTCAACAAACAGGTTTGATGACAAACTTTCTGGTCCTGTTGGACATGTTAGGTCTTATGCATGCTGTTTTGTTGAAAATTGCAGTCTAGCCAGGTATTCACATCAATATACAAGTTACTTGAGGAAAGTTTTTCTGGTTTATTTTCAAACGACATGCAAATGTGAGGCATACATAAAGGGAACCGATATTCAATAAAAACAAATAAAATCTACATAGAAAATTGGTTATTGGAAAAAGAATAAAAGAGTTTGTGACCATTCGAAACACGACTGGATTTTCAATCTTAAGATGAGGTAACGGGATTTGTTTTTCAAATTTAAACTACAACAAAGCGTTAAAAGATGAATATTAGGCTAAATGTATTAAATCTGGACCCGGACTGTAACTTTTGAAGTGGACTATAACTCCCTGGTGGAAATCTTGAGTTTTTGGCAATTTCAAAAATAATTTCAGAATGTGACTTCACCCAGTTTTCTATTAACTTTGTATTATTTTTTCTAATTTATTGGTGGTTTGCGAGGTGCATTTCATAATAATTCCAAGTTTAATTGCGAGCTCAATTGGATAACAGATTGCATGCGCTTCGATCACAAGTGTTTTGGTGATATCATTTAAGTGATCCAACTGGATTATTTATTTAGTTGGCATAAGTAAGGCTAAAAACAACAATACTGTGACGTTGTGTCTAATTCTCAGTGCCCTGCAGTGCAGGACGGACATCCCATAAGTAATCTACTAATTGATTGGGGGAAAGGGTAGCTTCTGTTGTGATAGAGCATCCTTAGGTAGAAGTCTGACTTGGCTTCATGCCGCTGAAGAAAAGGGCAGTGCCTTCCAGTAGAATTACCCCGCATTAGTTTATCGTAGGAGAGAAGACCCGAAGAAATCCACCAAGTAGTCCGACGAACGAGGCAAGATGCTGAACATCCCAACGCCATCGAGACTCTTCGTTTTTTGAAACAGTGTCTACAACAAAGTCTCCAGTGGAATGAACCTCAATCCTAATTCTCACCATAGGCGCACGTTGCCACTGAGCCACGAGTCGGGCACAATAACACTCCATTGTTTATTGATCTGAAATCTCTTTACAAAATCATCCGAAGGTCATTTAGAACACAGAATTGGGTGCTCAAGTTGTTTTTTCTACGAGATGGCTTATTACTTAATATTGTTATTATGGTTGCTTGCAATTTGTCGATTATTTTGACATGGGAACATGCGCAACTACGTATAAGTAGCACATTAAGTGCACCCAGGGGGAAGGGGTGCGAAACTGCATTCACAAGTTGCCACCTTTGCTTCGAAATAACATCTTCAAAATGGCATCTGTGTGATCACAATTTTCTAACTTTCTCCTCAACGCCAGCGACAAGATTTTGAACTTCAAATATATTCCAGCAGATTTCAGATTGTATTAGTTTAATTCGGTAACAAAATGCGTTATTCACCAGGCCAGGGAACGTTCTTTAGTAGTTGTTCTTTCAGGCACTTATTGTAAAATCTAAATCATTGTTTAAATCATTGTATGTTCTTTTTTACTTTACCTGTCTTTCACATCTATGGTTTGCTGGTATTTGTCTCACAAGTTAGATATAAGGAAGTCCTTGCGAATCCGATGAAGTTCTGGCGACCATATTATCATCTGCTACTGTAAATGGACATGCCTGTGTGCCAATTCAAACACCGACGCTATGAATCTTGAATTACTGCGTGACTACTGCAAATTATTGCATTTAAAGGCACCATCTGCTCCAAAACATTCTACTACAAAATCTGTTCATTTCAGTGTTTGTGTACATGCTTTTGCGTTTTTAGAAATAATCTGTATACATTTTTGGCTAAGTTTGTAATTCAATCGGGAAAAATAGGCAGAATTTTCTTTGCAACTTGATATATACCTTTATTTGCAGATTTACCATGTTGGACAATAAAAACATGATAAACTTGATATGAACAACAAAAGCTTGCGCTTTTCGTATTTTTCTTCTTGGGGCTATTTTTTTCCTTTCCTCCATTTCCGCCAAAACTTATCACTATAAAATCTGTTTAATTCAATCTCTTTTTATCAACTTTTACATTTTTAGCTAAGTTTTTGATATTGCTTCAGTTGGGAAAATTCGCAGAATTTTCTTTGCAACCTGATACATATCTTTGTTTGCAGATTTATCATATTGGACATTAAAAATAGGATATCAAAGTTAGTATGCACTACAAAAAGCTTAAAAAAAAAAAAGAAAATGTAGGGAAAAAAAATAGAAACAAGTATCATCGCTCACCAATGACGTGGATCTACACCACTTCGATCCATTTTGTGGGGATAATATATTCTGTTTAAGTCAAAGCAACCACAAGAAAAACACACAAAAAGCACCTAGAAAAAAAGGAAAAATAAAAGAAAATCCCTCAGAATAAAGCTGGGAATAAGTAGGCAATGAAGTCGTGGCGGAACTAAACCCCCCTCTGATTTTCGTCGCACAGGAGGGGATTAGGGATTTAGGGAAGAAGAGAGGGATTTTGTTCCGCGGGGGAGGGGGGTATGATAATTGATCCCCTCGTGGACAGGAACACTTCTTTCTGCCTCTTTATCCAATCACGTAGCTGGTCGCATCACCGCTACACTGAAAGCCTCGTTTTGTCTTTCAGCGAGGAAATATTCCCTGCTATTCAACTCCGAAACGAGGAAAAAAAGAGATAGAGAAAATGTGTGATGTAGATGATTTAGCACGCGATCGGATCACAGTACGCGAATGTTTTCTTACCGAATAACAACTTCCATAAATATATTTTGGTCCGGAAAAGAGAAAAAATAAAAAGAACTTATAGGCATTGGTGTTTTACAGCTTTTATTTATATTTTTATATTTTTTAACCTTTTAAAAGATCAGTGTTTGATAACACATTAGAATTGGAACTATAATCCTCTTATTTATGGCTGGAAAATGTCGAGATCACCATGGGATGTATTGCTGTTATGCTGTTATTATTCAAAATATTTTTATTTTGATTAATTTTGAAACAGGTAAAAAAAAAAAAAAAAAAAAAAAAAAGGTAAATGAATAATTAAAAAAGTGCAAGCTTTATAAGCAATCTATAATACGCAATTCCAGTCAGTCTTTTGAATTGTCAAGGACATCAAACCCAGTGTGTGTGTCAAATAACATGAAGCCAAACGATTGTTGCCAAATGAATGATGTCAGAAGTAAACTCTTGTTGCCTTAGTATAATACAAGGTAATCAAAATGCTTGTCTGAGTGCGGGAACCCAATAGAATTGCAAGAGGATAATTCAAGTTGCGGATTATTTTTAAGTTATTTTATTTTTTTATGTGGAAGTGCTTTTTTCTGAAAAACTATATCGAATGTACACTGTAAAAGTGAAAGATCGAAAACGTCGCCAAGTTGGTGATATTGAAATGTCCGCATTCCATTATGAATTTGCAAAAGCATGGGTCCTATTTTAGGCTATCCTGTTTCGCCAAATCATCAATAGATAGCCAGGTTAGAATTCTGACGGGTTGCATGGATGTTTGTTAGTGGTTCGGTCAATTTAGCCCTCGTGTCCACAAGATGATAGTAGAGCGACAAACCGAATCAAACCATCAATGAATAGCGGAATGTGGTACGTGGTTTGTAAATAATGTAGAAGTATATGGCAACCTCGTTTATCGTTACGTGTCTATTAATTTTCTTATTTGGTGCAATTTTGACTTCACTAAGTCATCGTTCTTTACATCAGTAACAGGTGGTCTAAATTTGAACTTTATCTAAAAAAGCGTAATGCTAAATGTCCAAGTTGAACTAAAGTGGGTGCAAAGAGAGAATGAGAGAAGTCATAAGATGCATAATTCCACTTATTTAAGTCACTGTTGCATCCTCATCGGCGAATGAAAAACTTCTGATGTCGTGTTCCGCTATTCCACCGCAGAAATAATTCTCACGATTAATTCGTCCATAGAATTCAAAAGTGTCTCTTACAACTATAATTTTATGTACAACAGATATAATCTGACGCATTGAGTATTTGACACTTTTAAAGAATACTGCTTGATTTGACAGATTTTTGTATTAAACACTAATAAGCCAATTATCTGCAACTGTTGATGCTGTTTCTTTTCATTGAAAATTTACGTCCTTTAAATTATTATTTATATGTACACCTTTTCGACACGAAAGAAAAAGGATGACAGAAGTCTAGATCCAGACGATGATACTCTCGATCCTCTTATTTCTTTAAGCAGTTTACGAACACCCTCCTCCACTATTCAAGGTTTTATGTAGAAATAAATGGTAAGCATTATATTATGGATAAAAATTCGTCAATGAATTTCCATTACATACTATTTATTTAAATAAAATTATTGTATTACTTTTATTTTGCTTAACACTTAACGAATCCTTTTTTTTTTTTCAAATAAAGTTTTGTTGCAATTTTTTTTTCTTATTAAAATCGAAGTAGGCTATAAAATTATTATAGGATTGTCCTAACTATTACCATCTGAAGCACTGTAGAAAAGAATAGTAATTCTGTAATGCATTGCCAAAGCATTACAGAATTACAGAAGAAAAGAATTGGAAAAAAAAAAGAATATAAATGGCATTGGTCTCATGTAATCCCTAACACCTTCACCCATCTTTTAGATTCTGAAGGACATGGGATGTAATGTTTTAAAACATATATAAATTTTTCCTGTTTTCTAAAACATATATACATATACCTAGATCTATAAATCCATATAAGAATTACGAGTAAACTCGGTATAATTAAGAGGTTAGATTATTAAAAAGAACAGGCGGTTATAAATATTGTATTCAAATAGAATGGATAGCAGCCTTTGTAAGTAAACAATTCAGTAAGGGATTTTGCAAGTAACGATAACGGCGAACTACAAGGAATCAATGGATGTATAAACAATTCCTTGAGGGAAATCCTTCGACTTCCTCCTCCCAGATTCGTCCGGTGGGGAAAGGGGAGGGTGGTGAAGCGTTGACACCTCATCCTGAAATAGGTTTATCGGAATCCACCATCGCTTCTTTTTATTCATGGATCGTCTATTCATGGATTTCGCTGCGTCCTGTCGAGTCGGTGGGAAACGAAATCGGCATAAAGCGTTCTTCCTTTCAGATATATTCAGATATGACCGAGGGAAAAAAAAAGCCTTTTCTCAGGAAAAAAGAGACATTGATAATTTTTTTTCTCATAGTGTCAAACTCGATCCAGTTCAATCCAGTTTCAAATTTGCATAAACACTGAGTGAACACATTGTTATTAGATACACCCATAAGATTTAATTTTAAATGTTGTACATACACTGATTAGTAGACATGTTATTAGATACACTCCGGGGTTTCTCCTATGCAAATGAGGGGCAGTTATCTTTAAATGTCTTCCAGGAAGGCACTGCCCTCTCCTCATCACCCATTCGTCGGTTGTTCGTGGTCTACATAAGTAATACATGAAGACCATCGATGTTCAACAAAAGAAGAATTTTTCTTCAAAATCAGAAACTCTGTAAAACGTACAACCCTCATATGACTTTTCAAGAAAATTGACATACAACGACACGGACAGTAGGAAAAAGTCATGATATAAAAGAATGTTCTGTCTTTTTTAGTACGATATTTAAAAGACAGGTAACACTTATTAAATTTCTAATTATCCATGATGCATTCAGTGGATCTTCAATAATAAAGTTAAGAGCAAAAGACATCCAATAACATCAAGGGGTCTTCATCCAAAGAAAAATCTTTGAATGTAGGGCAAGATAGGAAAGGAATGGCTCATTATGAGCACTTAGGTGACAAACTAACACAGATTATTTTGGTAGATTTACCAGATTTACCAGATTATTTGGTATTTATTGTCACCAGCTAAGATGTTTCAGAGCATATCTGCAGAAAGAATGGCTTCCGTTCATCAACAGAAAATGTGTAATCCCTCAATATGACAATACCAAAAATCCACACTGGAGACAGTGGCAAAGAGACCCGCAGAATAACATTGCTGGGAAATGAAGTTTCATCCACTTTATTCTCACGACCTTCATCAACAAACCCTCACTTTTTTTTAGAATCATTGAAAATAATTTTGTAATAATTTTTTTTTCTTTAGAAATGAGGCTAGATTATTTTCAAAGTGACAACTAAATGAGTTTTTATGAAAAATAAAAAGTCATTAAAAAAACTCAATGGGTACATGCCACTGAAAAGAAATGCCTATGTTTTGATTAAATAAATATAGTTTCGGATAAGTCTATAGTTTCATTTCAATTGTGAAAAACTGAGAACTTTCGTTATAACGTTACATGTGTATAATGTTAAGGGTAAGACACGGTTGAAGTGATCCAACCAAAATTCTTTCTCGCAGAAGCCCAATCCGCCCCCATTATCCAAACATGTTCGAAATTTTGTTCGAGCGCTCCCAAGGACGGAATACTTGCATGAGAAGACGGATCCAGTAATCGGTGGTCGTAAAATCCGATGGCGACTCTTTCCAAAAATGACGCTGCAGATGGGATAATTAGCATTTTTATGACGTCACGTCTCGCGCGCGTCCTTCTGAGCGGTATCAAATCACCTGACAAGCATTTGCCCGAGAAGGAGATGTGCTTTATTTGGCTCCAATTAGGTTCTCGGAATGTTATTTGGTGCAAAATGGAACTGGCTATTATTAATCAAGCCACCGAGGCACGTGTGTGCCGGGCGAAGAATTTTGCCATTTTTGATGTCTCGGTGGAATCTTCGAATGTGGGGACATTTTTCAAGGAAAAGAAATAATAGGATTTTCCGAAACGCGCAACTATCTCTCTGTTTGGATGCGTTAATGAATTATAAATGCACTTTTAACCCGTTAAATTGACAAATTTTTTTCTCAAATATAGTTTTCTTTCTTAATATCTTTTTTTTATTAAAATAAAAAGCTTGTATTGTTAAAATTGTAATCAATAAGTTTTTATCCTTGTTGCACTTGTGGTTTTATTAAAGATATTCAAGAGTAAAATGAGCCATTCGTATTTCACATCAGATTCGAAACTATAAGTTTCGTGATCTTTTTATGATACAGACTTGATTTTGGTGTTGAATAAATTTTTACTTAAATTGGTGATGTAGGCGTTTGGTGGGTTCATTGTTAAGATTTTCCTGAGTGTTTAAATTCCTAATAAACCAAGCAGAACTTGCGATGTTTCTTCTAACTTTATTTTTGAAGGTCTTTGGTTTTATTTGGATTTTGGTTTTCATTGACAACCTTGATTCAAATAATGACTGCATACATTAGAATGAGGCAAGGTGTTTGCTTAAAGAGAAGGATATTGTTAGAAAGAGATAATGACAAATGCTTCCCTCTGAATATGAGAATAGGATGGTTCTTGTTCAAAGATTCATTTTTGATGTTTTTAACATGGATCCCATAAGTGAGTTTGCAGTCAAAGGTGTAAATGTTATTCCCACCAGGGCAGGCAGTTTTCTTACTGGCACTTAACTACTGTTTTACCAACTTGGGTGCAGCCACCCAATCACGGAAATATCCCAACTAAGTTCTTCTTTTGCCAGGAATTATCGAGTGTGCGTCCGCAACCAATCATCGAGGCGAAAACAGGTCCCGCCGTAATCTCTGCGGGAGAAAATCGGATTTGCTTTCTCTCTGAGTGTCTTACCTACTAATTCGTCACTGGAAGGTGACGGGGGGAAAGGGTTGGAATGGATGAGAAAAATATCGAATGTTCTGAACAAATGTCGTGGGCTTGTTTTATTCTATTTGTTTCTTCTGGGACACTCGTATACAGCGTTATATTTCTAAATTTGGTGAAAAAGAAAGTTTACTTCGCAGAAGGATCGGAACCATACCAAACTTGCAAAAAAACTTTCGAAACTGTGTCTCAGTATCAAAACATTATAAATTCTTTGTGAAGAAATTACACTTCATGGTCCAATCTCATGTTTCACGGTCCATTTTATATTTCATGGTCTTATCCCATCATACCACAAAGATTTAACCTTTAGATGGTGATTTCTGTTTCTGTGGAGAAACTGGAGAAACATTTCATTATAAAAATTACTTGCTCTTTGATAGAGTCGTAGTATCTTAAAATCAATCAATAAATTTTACATGATCAAGAAATACAGTTTATGACTCCTGAGTAGATAGAAAATTATCAGTTGAATAAATTTTACAGGAGAAAAGGAACTGTTAATTACCCGAAAAATGATTACTTTTAATTTTATTCTGTCACTTTTTTTTTAAAGTTCAAACACCATAGACAGAAACTATGTCATAATATTTGTATACCATGCCCTATCATATAATTATTTATTCTCCTAGTATTGTATACGTTTCACACATGAATATTCTAGTTATAGAGGGTTATACCATATTTTTTGTCTATCTTAAGATAAGATTCAACGTATTCCTGTAATTCCACACATACCATTTTCAAACTGAATTTTTATATTTTTTATGCTCCTCAGCTTCTTAAATGATAGGCTTCATAACCGTGGATACGTGCATGAGACACGGATTAGTGTGTAGCAAGTCCGTATATTAAAATTGAAGTTATGCACCTAATAACAAGTTCATAGAACTGCTTGATAATTTTGAAAAATTCATTTTGTTTGCAATATTAATTGTGCTTAATTCGTAGAATTTGTAATACTTGTTTTTCTCGATCTCTGTTTTAATGCTATTCATATAATGACCTCTAAGGAACGACTTCACTTTAAGGAAGCGATGTACGGATTTACGAAGATTGTGAATTCTATACACAATTTGTAACATTGTAACTCATCCGCGGAATGGGGTGAACAAACAAAAAAAACCGTCCAAAAATGATCTAATATAAATTTCATTTATAACTTTTTTTCAAGTATAAAAAAAAAAAATAAAAAAAAAAAAAAAACAATGGAATAAATATACATAAAGACCTTGGTTCATGATACTGGATTAATCTGATAAAAGTTTTAGTAGTTAGTTCGACTTTTTTTGACCCAACGTTAAAATCATGAGTCAAATAACTTTTTTTTGTAAATTTTTTTTTTCAAGCCTTAAAAAATGTTTGCTTATAAATATATGTAGATTTGATGCGTTATCTAGTTATAACCACATTAACTTTGTTCAACTTTATTAAAAAAAATATGTTTTTAAAATAATTTAATTGTAGAATTTTTAACAATTATATATATTCACAGACAAACAAATAAACACACACACTGATATATATATATATATATATAGATATATATTTGTTGAATATTGGTGGGCCTGATGCCCAACTTACATATGCCACGAACGGCCCATCGACAGCCAATGAGGGACTGAAGTAGATCCATGCGATATGATTTTATATATTTCTAATATTGATGCGATATGATTATTTCATAGTACCCATCGAGTCTCTTTATTCTTCAAATAGTGATTGAAACGGACTCCATCATCTGATTCGAACCTGAGACATTCTTTTTTAACTGTGCATGCTATTATAGGGGAATGACTTTGGCAACAGATTCTTTTCGCCCACATTTCTTTTGACTGAAACAAATTTAAATATATTTTCATTCGGTGTTTGATTATCACTGAATATCCCATCAGCCTCCTGTGAATTGCACGCAGTTTGAGAGTAAGTGCCTTCTTGTTCTGACCCCCTCCAGCTGTTGGCCGCTCGCCAGGTGGACTACTTCAAGTTAGATTGAGTTACAAGTAGGGGAGTGGGCAATTTTTCAAGTGCTCTCGGGGCAAAAGTTTCAAATTCGACGACACTCTAATTTTTGAGCTACTTTTAACTATCTGTAGGCTATATACCATTGAAACATGCTACTATTTATTTTCATATATAAAATTAGAAAACATTTTTAGTTTGTAATATACAATAAAAATTTTTTTCAAAATTTCTCTTCGCCTAGAACGACGGTTTCACTAAGGCGCAAGATGTTTGAAATTCATTTAATTTTTCTTTTAATACTTTTTAATATTTAGATACGGCAATGCAATATTAATAGCAGTGTTGATATTTCTAATATGAAAAAGTATTGGTGACATTTTTTGGAATATGATGGAACCCAAAGTGAAATAAATCTATGAATTAATTAACCAAAATAAAAATAATATAGTAATTAATTAATCCAAAATAAAAGTAATATATTAATTAATTAATTAACCCAAATAAAATTATGAATAAGTAGCGTTTAATTAAAAGGGCAAATTTTGCAAATAAGTTTATACATTATCTACCTTTCTACGTACTTTTTTTTTCTATATTAAAATATTTATCAAATCGTGCAACAAGTTCCTGCATCAGTCATAAATCGGCCGCTTGATTTCTTAACTACTCAGTACGTTCAGTCTCCGTTGCAGTTATTACCACCAAACAATTTCTTAAAGTGCAAAAAAAAAAAAAGGAAAATGATAATAGCAACAGTTAATGATATAACAATATTTATACTATAGGTTGGGTTATACACTGAAGTGACAAAAAGTCATGGGATAGCAATATGCAAATTTTCAGATGGCAGTAGCATCGCGTAGAGACAGGTATAAATGCGCAGTGCTTTCGAAAAAACTTTCATTTCTGTTCAAGTTATTCATGTGAAAGAGGTTTTGACGTGATGGTGACCGCACGACGGGAATTAACAGGCTTTGAACGCGGAATGTTAGTTGGAGCTAGACGCATGGGTCATGCCATTTTAAAAAATCGTTAGGGAATTCAACATTCCCAGATCCACTGTGTCAGAGTGTGCCGAGAGTATGAAATTTCAGGCATAACATCCCACCATGGACAGCGCAGTGGTCGACGGCCTGCATAACGACCGAGACCGGCGACGTCTGCAAAAGTCGTAAATTCTAACAGACAAGCAACACTGCGTCAAATAACCGCAGAAATCAATGTGGGACGTACAAGGGACTTGTCTGTTAGAACTGTGCGGAGAAATTTGGCTTTCTTGGGCTATTCCAGCAGAAGACCGACTCGAGTGCCTTTACTGACAGAACGACATCGCTTGCAGCGACTCTCGTGAGCACGTGAGCATATCGGTTGGTCCCTAGATGAATGGAAAACCGTGGCCTGGTCCGATGAGTCACGATTTCAGTTGGTAAGAGCTGATGGTAGGGTTCGAGGGTGTGGCGCAGACCCCACTAAGCCATGGACCCAAACTGTCAGCAAGCACTGTTCAAGCTGGTGGTGGCTCCGTAATGGTGTGGGCTGTTTTTTCATGGCATGGACTTGGTACTCTGGTGCGACTGGACCGAACATTGACTGGAAATGCTTATGTTCAGCTACTTGGAGATCACTTGCAGCCATTCATGGACTTCATGTACCCAAACAACGATGGGATTTTTATGGATGACAATGCGCCATGTCACCGGGCCACAACTGTTCGCGATTGGTTTGAAGAACATTCTGGACAATTCCAACAAATGATCTGGCCACCTAGATCGCCCGACATGAATCCCATCGAGCATTCTTTTGACATCATCGAGAGGTCTGTTCGTGCCCAAATCCTGCACCATCAACGCTTTCACAATTATGGACGTCTATCGAGACAGCATGACTCAATATTCCTGCAGAAGACTTCCAACGACTTGTTGAGTCCATGCCACGTCAGTTGCTGCACTTCGCCGGGCGAAAGGAGGGCCGACAAGATATTAGAGTTATCCCATGACTTTTGTCACTTCAGTGTATATACTATAGGTTAACAAGCTTTTCATTGGGAGTCCAATAGTCCCATCTGGATGAGCATCATCGTGAA
>BPLR01013517.1:0-25673 GCA_021605095.1 Caerostris extrusa
CTGCCACCTGCCTTTGTGATTGGTTATTTCACGTTGACGTCGAAAGTAGGTGGTGATCACATTAATGTGACTGGACTGTGCATATATCGCAGCTTACCAGCATGTTAAGTTAGTGTATGCTGTTTGTGGACCTCTTAAGTCTGCATATCAATCTGTAGACGTTCTTGAATAAGTTACCCTTTAATGTAGTTATGAAATTGTCAGTACTAAGTTTGAACATGCACAATAAATTCCTTCTCTGAAGCGAAAAATTCTGAAAAGTTTTCTGATACTTATTGAATAGTGTTTCAGTGGCATTCTTAGTTTTTATAAAAGTTATTTTTACATATTTTAAAATTGACAGATAAGTTACAGTTGATTGGTTACAGATTTTAGGCTTGTTATCTGATATTCCATTGTCCTATAATTTGGACTAACATGAAATTTAAAAAAAAAAGACTATGTAATTAAAGAAGAAATTCAAGAAATAGTTTTTGAAAGCAAATGGATGAATGTCTAAATGTGATATTTGAAAATACTGCCCTTTAAACAGTTTAACCAGTTATGAGAGCAACATACTATTATTCGAAAGTAGCAATCAGATGGTTTTTCCATTTCAATAACCATTCAAAATGGTTGAAATTTAACAGTAGTGATTTTTTATCATGTACTTTAAAAACTACTTGTGTTTCTAAAATTCACTGAACTTTTAAAAAATTGCAGTATTCAAATTGACTCATAATGATTTATATAATGGTTTTGAAATTTATACAATCCTCACATAGATGTGATCTTTTCCCTATCGTATGCGCATACTCCATATGGTTTGAAAATAGTCTTTCAATATCAACATTCTTAGATTTATAACAGCAGATCTTGTAGTATGAACATTGAAAATTCTTAAACAGCATCGACGGATTTTTGGAATCTAGCTGTATTTATTGAAAAACAGGAATTTTCTCTTACTTATCTTGATGTATTTGTTTGATTGTATTAAAAAATATATTTAGAAACCATTAACAAAATAAAAAAAATAAAATCTGCTTAAGTAAATTTTGGTCGAATTTTATGTTCTTTGTATCAAATTCAAAATATTTAATTTCTTTTATTCCGGCCACGAATATGGAAAGGGAAGATTAAATTAACATAACTTATCAGGGATTTCTTTGCATTGTAGAATAGTTTAATATTATAATAAATCATTCTTTCAAGCTTCTGGGGGCCCAAATGTATGGAATCTTTTTTAATATCATTTAAAAATAAATAATGCATGACGTTCAGCATTATTTCTTATTTCTTACAAAGAGATGTTAGTTTGATTTCATTAATAAAATTTTTCTTGATTTAGCAGCTTTCGCTGTAATTAAAAAAAATTCTGTTCCTTTCTCATGGTAATAACCCCTAGGTAACAGATAGCTAAGCGTGTCATTAGGTTGCTGAATTAAAATAAATTAAGGAGTTAATAAGTTCAGGCAAAAAGAGACAGAATTTCTTTCAAAAGAAACGTATTTCTTATCATTATTTTGTCAATAATTTATTGATACAGACTCGTATATGAACAATATAAGAGTCAATATATGTGTTTGACTATATATATATATACATATTGGTGACTATCTATGAACAAAATTTCAATTCATAAAAGTTTTGTGTAAAAAACAGTTTCTATACATTTTTTTATCTATTTAATAATTGATATCATTAAAAGCATTACTAAACAAGGCATACGATATCTATGTTTCGTGGTATGTAAAAATAAGACATACTAAAGCATCTTTTAGAATAATACCCTTATATAATTTAGATAATGTATATCTTATATGATTAGATAATTATATAGTTTTAATAATATATATATAAATTTAATAATGAAAAAATCTGGTAAATAAAAAAATACTATAGAAAATACAAGATTTTTTTATTGCTAATATTTTCCAAAATTTACATTTTATGTTATAAATATATATAGTGAAAAAATATTTATCTTCAATTCAGTTTTAAGCACTTCAGAATTTCTTCTACCCAAGATCTGTCTGAACCTACAAACAATTAATAATCTTTCTTGAAAAGTAAACCTTTATCTTTAGGAAATATTTCTTTAACAATTAGATGGGAAAATTTTTTCTCCATTTTTATTATTTCTTGAAAACGCATTCCAATTAAGGATGTCAACTTATTTATATAATTTTCCTCCGAGTAAATTGTCAAGTAAAAGAAAATTAAAATCAGTTGAATGAGTTAAATGATTTTTTTCGTGGTATGGAATATTGAATTCCTTCCTTCAAGCAAAAGTAGCAAATCAACCCATCGCCAAGTAAAATGATACATGTAAATGGGGCACAAAGGAAAAAAGAATAAAAAGTAAAGAAGAAAATATATCATGAAAAGGAAAAACAACACTTATAATGACAATTCAAAATTTAGCTTAAACATTTTTTAATTTTTAATTTGTCCAAATTCCAAATTCGATCAATTGATACATTTATGATCTTATTTAAAATATTAAAAAAACATTAAATTATAGATAATCTAACATGCATAAAAAATACAGTCTTTTTTTTTAAATTTTGAAATAATAAATAATGATAAGCCATTCATTGTTTTGGTTTTAAGATATATATATTGGAAATATATTAATGTTAAAACTTAATTTGCGTAACACTTGTTTCGAGTGTTAAGAACAACACTTGACTTCAATTTCATCTCTATATTAAGAGTTAACGTAAACACAACTAATCTTGTGTTTAAATAAAATTAATTTTATATGAATACAAATATATGAACAATAAATAGAAAACAGTTCATTTTTATATATCGAAAAAGAATTGAAAACTTTTGTAATCGTTTTCTGTAATTCGTAAAATTCTTCTTTTTAAAGGAGTAGTCCTTGGTTCATAAATTAATCCTTAATTCTAATTTTCTATTAATCAATTCAAAATCTTTCATCAATCTTAAATCTTCGTCTTCAATAAATTCTGAGGCAAATCGATTCTTTTTTAATTTGGAATTGTTGGAAAAAGCTAGTAATTTGCTAATTTGGAATTGTTGGTACTAGCTGTTTACCCGGCGTTGCCCTGTATTTATTTTTCTAAATTTTTATGCCATAGGAAAATATATAACAGAAAAATGAATGTAGTGTAAAAGCTAAAGTAATTTTATTGAAAGGTATTAAAAAATATAGGAACAATAAACAAATGATAAAAAAAAACATTCATTGTGATACACTATGTGGAAGAAAGTGACGGGACACGACACTATAACGACATAAACCCATATTTATTAAAATTAATAGGAGGTAGGGCCTCCTTTGGCTGCGATCACAGCTGCAACCCTTCTGGGCATGCTTTCCACTAAATTAGCCATAGTGGCAAGGAATTTCCTTCCAAATGTTTAACAGGAAGTTCCATAGTTCAGGCTTGCTTTTGGGGAGTGGGGTGCAGGCCCTCAACCGACGGTCAATTTGTCCCAGAGATGTTCAATTGGGTTAAAATCAGGGCTCTGCGCCGGCCACTCCATGCGTTTAACGTTGTTGTTCACATACCAATCAAGAGTCCTCCTTGCAACATGGCATGTTGCGTTGTCGTCTTGATACCAGCAATCATCCATACCGTACGTTGCCCACAAGGTAGGAAGGACATGATTGTCGAGAATATCACAGTATCTATCGGCTTTCATCGCACCATCAACTTTTACCAGTGGGCCAACCCCATACCAGGAGAAACAGGCCCATACCATCAATCCTCCTCTCCCAAACTTTAAAGTTGGGGCGACATACTCGGGCAAAAGGCGTTCTCTGGTAAACGCCATACCAAACACGTCCATCGGAACGGAAATGGGTAAATCGTGACTCGTCACTCAAAGGACAAGTTTCAATCATCCAGAGTCCAAGTACGGTGGTCTTTGACCCATCGAAGGCGCGCTTTCTTGTTGGTTTTCGTAATCAAAGGCTTATGGGCCGCCGAACGTCCAGTGTAACCTAACTTATGGGCCTCGATAAGAAGAAACGGCCACACCTGTGTGGCTTGTCTAAACTCATTAGTGATGTTATCCATGGATGTTTAACGGTTACTTCGAATCTCCCTGCCGAGCTCCCGCCGGTCCCTGCTGGTGAGAACTGTAGGTCGTCCACTTCGGGGTTTGTTCTGACAGTGTCCCTCAGTCTTGTAGCGACACACAACACTTGCTGCAGTTGATTTTGAGCAGTTACGGGGCAAGGACCATATCCCTAGTTGGCACCTTGGCAAGATGCAATCCAACCAACACACCTTTCTCGGACAACTCTTCCCGTGGCGGCATTTTGACAAAAACAACTCTAGTCGACTCCACAGAGTATTTATAGGATATGGCTGACACCTGATACCTATCATTGCGCATGTGTCAGCTGTATTGTAGACTTTTCTACTTTTTCGGTGTCCCGTCACTTTCTTCCAGATAGTGTATTTATTAACTCAAAACCTAAATACAGACTACACTTTTAGTTTCCTTTCCTGGTGCAAGAAAAATTTAAAACCGTATTTGAGCAAACATTATAAAGCTATCTATTAGAGAAATATTTTTTCTGAATAATAATATGATTTATATCATATTATTATTTATATATATGGAATAATATATCATATTATTATTTATATATATGGAAATATTTACATATATGGAAAGGATTTTTCAAATCCTTTCCATAATAATTAATAGATTGCCCTGAGACTTATTGATTTTGATCGTGAACGCAAGCCTGAGAGGAAATTTTCCAATCAATCATTCTCTTTAAATTAAAAGTTAGATTCGTCGGAATGAGTGGTAACAGTGGGATAAAAACTGTTTCATCTTTTTCCGGTAAAATAGTCACTGCAGTCATATTAAGCAGTTTTCTTTTTTTCAATTACTATTATTAGTTCATACTCCCCTATATATATATATTGTTCAAATTTTCAATCGATCATAAAATACTTTTTTATTCATCCACTCAAGTTCAAATACTTTTTTTGAACTTCTAGTGGAATGACAATGAATATTTATACAGTTTTTTCGAATATTAATTCATTCATTAAATTTAACTAATTAATTTTAGCTTTTTTAAATTTAAGTTGCATGTATCTAATAATAGATGGCTCCATTTTCAGTAACAGACGACGTGGTGGCGATCCATCTGGATCAAATGTGTTTAGGATCTCAATAAGTAATTGATAACCTCATTCCTTTACTATTGTCTCGGAAATATTAGTGTTCAGCAGTTAGTGTAGTAGCGAATATGACTGTACCTGACTGTAACATGGTAAATGGCATAACGTTTTGCAATAAGAATAGCCCACTCTGGCAATAAATTTTGATTATCAAAATTTTGGAAAAGCCGGATAGACTGCATTTATCAATTTTTGACGGTGACACAAGATTACGAAAATTAGATGACTATTTTATCTTGCAAAAAGACTTTACTACTGATCTACTTTCTCCAATTAGATGAAGTTTTGCCAAACAGTGCCAGAAATTTCTCAGTAATTCGAAAAGCTATTTAAAGTTGAGAGACCTCTACTACCTCACAAACCCAGCATAATCCCATTATTTAAAATTATTTTTTAAGAATGGAGCTAGATATTTTCCTAGAAAAAAAAAGCCTTAATTTAATAATAATATTAGACCTTAAAGGTTACTGATCCCGAAATCCTGGTCTTTTCAGCTATTTCTTATTTTCAAACATGCTGACCTGGGACTCACCGTTGTTTTGGAGGCTGGTTCTTTAATATTATTATTTTTATGATTTTTGAGCACGATAATTTATTCATGAACCTCATTCTTATTTTCGGCTGATTTTAATTTTTTCTGCATGTTCACATTATGTATCTTTATTTTTTTCTCTTGTAATTTTCTGTTCGATTATGCTCAGTTACAGGAAATAAAGAAATTAATTCATAAAATTAAAGTATTCGTGAATATATCCATCATCTTAAATTTATTACTTACTTTATTTTACTTATGCTCCATTAAATTCTATTTTTAACAAACACCCTGATGAAAAAATAATTCATTATTATTTTTGAAAATTTGAAAATTTCGACTTTAATGTTACACTTTAATAGGGAAAAAAAACTGAAAAGTGTAAAGAAATCAAGAGGAAATTTAAATGGCAGATGTGAAACACAAATAACGTTCAGGATTTGTAGTTTTCCAAAAATGTAACGAAGCATTTATTATAAAAAAGTCATAAATAAAACAAAATTAGAAAGAAAAAATATATTTAAATATATTACAGTCATATAAACTCCAAAATTTAATATTTGGAGCAACTAATTTTGTTTAATTATTTTTTTTAACAATTTACTTTAAATTAAAGAAAATTTCTAATTCAAGTAACTATATGGAAAGAAAATGATTTTTGCATAGTTAAAAAGTACTAATTCAAATATGTTCGTAATCTGTTGACTTGACAGAATGTTAAAAATAATAAATTAGGTGGAACGTTAAGTGTTGTTTATATATGCATACATATATACAAACAAAAATTCATTTATTTTTTTATATATATATAAATAATAGGAAATTTTATTTTATGATATTAATGAAAATTAGAAAATTTCAAAAAGTTTTAAGCATTGTTTAAGTATGTTTTATACGTGTAATTAATAGCAAATAATACTTTTTTGTATAACTCGAAGTTATTCTGTTGTAATTAGTTTAGCTGAAAAAAAGCATTTTCTTTATTTCGGCTGCTATATTCCAGATACTTTGACATATAGGTTACTATCTTGCTTTTACAATATAATGCTGACAAATTGAATTCAAGAAGGATATATATTAAATCAATCTTCATAATTATTTAAAATGTTTCAAATGCTTCAGTTTTGGCATAAATTATCTTTTATTTAATTCTCTCTTCTATATTTAAATAAAGTACTAATAAATATTTAAAAAACCTTTGAAAGATTCCGAAACTTTTTATATTGACATTTCTTTTTTATAATAATTTTACAATATGTTCTATCAACTTTTAATTTGTTTCTTGATTTTACATTTAAAATTTTCCCAAGAATATATAAATAGAATTAATGAAAATTGAAATTATTTTGGAATTATAACTGTAGAGTGTTAAAAAGATATGTAACAGATATGTAATGCATGTTCTTGGAAAATTCTTAGTAAGAAAAATTTGATGTTAAAACTCATATTCCCTTTTTTTCCATATCTTAACTTACAAATAATATTTTTAACTGATGGAGATGGAAAAAATTGAAGGTTAATTTAAAAAATAAATTAACCTTCACTTTATAACTTCACACTGATTCGTTTAAATTCATTGCAGAATTTCTGATTTAAAGTTGCATTTTAAAAAGAAGTGGTTTTTTAATATTTTATAATAAAAATTTAAATAATTTTAAATAATCGAATTTAAATAAAGATTTTGAAGAAAAACAAATCACAAACTAAAATACTTAGATTAAAAACGATCTTGTGACATTGTATAAATCGACGTTGTAAAATATTGCGACTGTTCTTAAATGAGAGCAGACTGTCTAGAAAATTCTTTTATTATAAGAAATTCATAATTGAAGTCACGATTTAATTTTTAATCTCAGTGGAGCAGCTAGTTTTCAGTGTATGCTTTTATGACAAAATTTCATTTTAGTGTAGTTTTAATACCTTTCAGTTATTAAATATTCAAGCCTCGTTTCTCACTATTGCAATTACAATGCTATCCGAAACACATTAGCTTCCGTTCAGTACCTGTTCTGATACCACTAACCATAAAATAACTCTCTATAATCTAAAATGTTTTTTTCTTTTTCTTTTGCGTCTGTCGGGAAAGCTATGGGGTAAAAAAATCACAGACCAAGAACAAACCTGCCTGCTACAATTGAATAATACAGTATGTAAAGTCGTTCTGGAATCATTTTGGTTAATTATTCTTACTCAAGATCAGTTTCAGTGTGAGTTTGTAGCTAAACAATAGTGCTACAATGTGGAATAAATATTATTTTTTCCTTTGAAGAGTTTTGAGATAACTAATAGCATTGTTCCTCAGAAACATTAATGGTTAAAATATATTTTTTTTGCACTTTTACATTCTCTTATTTTCTTAAAATCTGTCCAACTCAAATTTGAAACCTCTCAAAACACAATATTCAATAATTAGGATCACTATGATTAGCCAAAAAAGAGAATAGGTTATCTGAGTTTTTTTAATTGGCGAGGGTTTCGTGTCCTTGTCAGGTAGGTATAATTAAAAATTTACAGATTAAGCATGGAGAAAGAGTGAGAGCAGCAGAATGTGTGCGTGCAGAAGCAAATCAGCGGCACTAGGAGAACTTCCACAGAATGCTATTTTTGCTGTTATCAGTTTTTCAATTCCTACTATTAGCTCACACTCTCCCTATATATATATATATCCTGTTCAAATTTTCAGTCGTTCATAAAAATACTTTTCATTCGTCCACCTCCAGTTCAGATACACTTTTTTGAACTTGCAGTGGATGACACTGGATGTGAATACAGTTTTATCAAATATTAATTCATTCATTAAATTTAATTCATTCATTTTAGTATTTTTTTAGATATAAGTTGCATAATATCTACCCATAGAGGGCGCCAGATAAACTTAAAAAAGAATGAAAAATTATTTATAAAGGACTTTCTGCAATAGAGTGAAGAAAAAGTAGGAATTGACTTTTAAATTTTTTTTATATTACTTGTTTTCCTTATGTGTGAGTAGTACAAGCAAGTTCATGGATAGTAGATATCATGGTAAACGAGAGATTTTACTGATAAGATGAGAGAAAACATTTACCTCATGATTAGTAATTATGTACTGAGAAGGTCAGTATATCAATTAATTAAGTCAGACATTTTTTTTTCTTCTAATGCAGCTGCCAAACACTTAAACAATTGACTTCGATGCCTTGAGGCAAGTGCTGCGCAGATGTTACCTCACTTAGCACAATTTACTCACTTGGGAGGCGTGTGTAGCTTGAAGATATTACGGACGCTGAGTAACAACACCTCCGCAAAGCTCTACGATCATGTTAGACCGGGAACTACGGTTTAAAGTGGATTCCGAACCAATTCAAACATCCATGGCACCGGGGCTCGAACCCGAAACACGTGATACCAAGCGCTAGCCGCTCGGCCATTAAAGCCCATTAATTAAGTCAGTCATGAATGAAAAAAAAATATCTATTAATTTCAGAAAACTGATATTTGAAAAATATTTTTGTATTAAAGTTCAAAATTTTAAACCATTTTAAAATGTGTAACTTGTTGTAAAGTACTATACTGATTATTTTCATTTTATCAAAATTAATAACATCTTTCTTATTTAGTAATGTGTTTTGTCGAATATTTTTTAATTTAAAGATGTTTTTTTTTTTTTAATTTCGATTTAATAAATTTTCAAAAATATTTTACTTTGCAGATCTATTTATTCCTTTTTTGTATTTTAATTTTAGATAAACGATTTTTTTTAAACTTTATTAGTGAAACATATTAATTAAAAGAATTAATTTATTGGTGAAATATATTATTTTAATTTAAATAAAGTTATAATTTTTTTTTTTTTTTTTTTTAATAAATATACTTTTTTTGAAGAAGGAAGAGTAAAAAAATAAATTCTTAGAATGTGTATTTTCAATTTCCGAAATATATATATGTATATATCAATTTCAATTACATACCTTATACATTTTATAAAAAAATAATTCAAGCAAACGAATTCCAATTTGAAAATTTTATCAATTAAAAAGCATTTTTTTAATTTTAATATCTGAAGTAATTGTTTTATTTACAACTTTTATAAATTTATTATTAGATAGTTTTCGCATAACGGAAACCATATGATACCATTTTTTTTCGCTGTCAACCGTTCGATGCCATTGCGCATGAATTTCTTAGAACTTCTGATTTTTAGTGAAACTTAAAATATAGGAGATAAGTTTTTCTTCTTCCATAATTTTTCCTTTCCAGGGAGCATGTTCATCGGAAACGTAGCACTATTACACATGCATATCAAATATTGCTAAGATTTTGCATGACCTTAACTTAATATGTATGTAATACATATTTAGCAATATTTGCTTAATTATTAAAAATCATTTATTTGTTTTAATTATTAAAAATTCTAGTATTTAACAATTTTTAATTTTGATAACTTTTCTTTTACTTTTACGTAGATTAAAATATTATAGAATATTCCATTTATATGAAAATATCATATATTATAATTATATTTTTTATTTATTAACCTGCCTTGTTAATATTTTAATTTTTTGTTCTTATTTTGAATTTCATGAGATTATTTAAAAATAATCTCTAAATCGTACTTCTGTTATGAAAAACTAGCATCTTTAAATAATGAAATATTTTAAAAATATAAAAAAATAAACGATATATAAAGTATTTATCAGTTTTGTGCCATCATGCTTTAACGAGATAATATCAGAATAGATTTATTTATCCGATTAGATCACTTTTTATATTTTGAATCATGTTTTGCAATAAATTGAAAGCATACTTAGATTTACTAAACTTACTACTAAATAGCTGCTTAATAAATTTACTTATTTACTTTGATTATTATTTTTTATTTAAGAAAATAACTTATCAAACATATTAAAAGAAATACTCTTTTTCTAACTTTCTTAAAGATTTGGCTTATTTTTATATTCCTGCATTACAACTTCCTGTTCCATTTCTTATAATTTTTGCTTTTTTATTAGGATGTTTCATAATGATGTAAAAAAGTTAATAACTTATATCAGGTAAACATCATTCCGCTCTTTGCAATGGTTAAGTAGTAATAAATAAATAAATCTTTGCAATTTCTTTTTTTTTCTGGTGGGGTCCATGTGGAATAATTAATTTTTTGTACACCTGTACAATAAATTGAAAGTGTTGATGGATTTTACTACATTAGTTCTTAATAGATGTGTTTGTTTTGTTAGAGCATTGTTCTTTAGTTAAATAAATGGCATATTGTATGAAATCAATTTTAACATTTTCATCATTAATATGTATTAGTTTTAAAATATATTATATTTATTTCCATTTAGGTTATATTTCAGTTTTTAATTCTATTTTTTGTAGAATAAATGTTCTTTCTATGCTTTTCCTTCTATATTGAGTTTATGATTTCAGTTAATATTTCTTTTTATAATGTATAAATCTCTGCAATTTTTAAGAAAATTTTTCCATTAAATACAATTAAATTTAAAAAAATAATGTATACTAAATAATGGAAGAGTTTTTTCTGTCGTACTTCGTCGTTATCCAAGTGTGCTTTTATTTGTTTAATTATTATTATTTAGACATTTTTACAAAATTAAATTTATTAAACTTCCTACTCCATAATCATTTAATAAGATATAAGATCAATTGTTTATTAAAAAAATATAGATTTTTTTTCCTTTACATGGCATTTTTCTTTTCTCTTTTTAGACAACTTTCAAAAAAGTGCTATATATAAATACTTGATTTATTATTATGTGTAATTGTATAATGTATATGTTAATTAATTAGAATATGTAATTTCATATTTAATAATAATATAATTAATAAATTCAACAATAATTTTAAATGTAGATGAGCCAACAGATGTCATATACATAAACAGATTAATGTGACATCAAGAATAGATCAGATATCTTTTTTTATAAAAATTAGAAAATTGAAAACGTAGAATTTTTTTTTTTAAACTTATCTTCATATCACATATAATACTCCTTTCAATTTCATTTAATTTCAGTTGCAAAATTATATGAATTTATAAAAACTAAAAGTCCTAAATTTAAAAAAAAAATGGCCTATCCAAATATATATTCTCTCGCTTCATTTCTTACCTTTTCAAATTATGTTATGATTCTTTAGAATTAACTAATATATTTTAAATCTCTTTCAGAGTTCTCATACATTAAAACAAATGCGAATTTTTAAAAAATATTATTTCCTATTATCTGATTTATTTGGGTGTATGAAATTAGCACAAAATTATATGCAAATAATTAGCAGTTTAATTAAAATTTTTAAAAGATGCACAGAAATAAATTCTTTTTCATGAACAATCCAAATGTTCTCGACTTTGTAGTATTATTCGGGGGGATATTCTGTTAAATCATAATATGTGTATGTATACAATAAAAAATTCAGAATTATTCGATTGTAATACTGTAGTTAAATAAATACTCACAAATTTATTAAATTTAAACAGATCATCATGGGAATTTTAGAATTAATTAGCATTGAATATAGTAACAACAATTAGTATTATTACAAAAAAAAAAATAGACGGGAAAACCTTGTTGATTCGTGTACATGTGTCTTCTTAGATGAGCATCTGTTGATAAACGATCATTGGTTGATGTTCATCGTTATTGAAGTTTTAAATTTAAATAAACTGATTTATTCTTTTTTATATAAAAATAATAGACTAATCTAAAAATATTTTAATTTATCTTAAGTAAGTTTATAGAGTGTAATTTCAGTTTTCAGTCTTCATAATTAGAGGCCTCTTTTTGCCGTCATGTTGGTTTTTCATGCGCAATAACGCAACATTTCCAATGAACATACGCGCTAAGAAGAAAATATATCGAACCGTAAAAAACAAAAAACAAAAAAAAAACCCTCTCAATTTCTTTTTTTAGTGAAGATAAAATTTCTTATACAAGATTTTCTTACTTATAAAATGTTTTTATTAGAAAAAGATTTTGCACGCACACAAAGAAATCACGAACTGTCCTTCACTGGTTTATATGTAGGCTTATGAATAAAATGTTAATTACCCAAAGTAGTAAGATCCACTATTTTAAAATTTTGAGATTTCAACAATACATTAAAAAGCTTAAAGCAAGAATATGTTAAAAAGTATGAAGCAAGAATATATTGTTCATTTTGTTTATTCATTAATTCAGAAAGCCCTGTCGTCGGCAGTTTGGTTGAGTTGGTAAACATGGTCGTTATGTTAGGAACTATTCACGTACGGATTTTTTCCTTTTTCCATTTAATTTCTTGTACTAATTTGTCAATAATAAAAAAAATTACTTAAATAATTAAGTATTTATAAATTTTTATCTTTTATAAGTCATTAAATCACACTTTATTCACTTCACCATCAATTAAAAAAAGTTGGAAAACAATTCATGAAATTCAATTGTTTTCAGTCGTGTTTTAAAAAAATATTTCTAAAAACAGTTGTTTCGTTTGCATCCTTAATTTCTTTAAGATACAATGAAGATCTATTCTTTTGAAATTTTTTATTTGACTTTGATGGTTTTAGTTTATTTCTCCCTCTTCTTATATTTCCCTTCTGTAATTCTTATTTGCGAAAAAAAAGAATATGTTAAAAGTAAGCTTAAAATATAAAAACACCAAAATAAATTTAGAGATTTGTTTTCAATTCGTATAAAATTTTAATTGCGTTCCAATTGCTATAAATGATTATTTGTCCAGAAATATATGCATAAGGAAAGATTTGACAATAAAAGTTAATGCTTAATGCTTTGTTAGTAATAATATCGCACTTAACAGAAATAACTCTTTTTTTCACCAAATTGCGGTCAAGGTCAAGTGAAACTTTATGTGTGTTCGTCTACTTTTTCTATTCTGCATCACATGTATTATTTTGTTTATTGATATTTCGAACTATATAATGTGGTTGACGTGGGATATTATACTCTAAAATGCTATATAAAATATGAAAATTATTTTCTAAAATTAATCTCATTGAAAAATATTTATGCACTTTTAGAGTATACCCTGGGTTCATTATTAAAAAATTAGCGTAATAAGTAGTATATCATGATACGAGCAGTATTCTTTAAAATATGAAAGATTTTCTATGAATAAGAACTGTATTCACAATTTGTGTGCAGATGAACTAGTTAATAATAAATCTATAAAATAATTTACATAAATAATAGGACTAATGTTACAATATAAAAATTAAAGATATCCTTAAATAATAGAAAAAAAATACAAAATTGAAAGATTTTGCAATGTAAGAAAAAATTCATCTATGTTTTGTATGATAAATAACTATAAAAAATATTTTAAAATAATATTTAAAAAGTATCAAAATAGAAAAGAGAAAAATTTAAAGGGTAAATAATATGATTTATGCTAGATTCGAAAATTTTATAAAAATATAAGGAATGAAAAATTTAAATGCGAATGCTTAAATTGTATGATACTCAAAATCAAAATTTAAACATTCCTGAACTCAATATTTTCAAAACTATACATTTTGTTAAACTTGTGATTTGCATCAACAAGTTATAAAGTTGGCAATAGGATTGTTATATAATTAAAGATTTAGGAGAAATAAATTCGATAATAAGTGCAGACATAAAAATTATATTAATATTAGCAAACACTTGATAACAAATGCACACGTAAAAGATGTATTAATGCTAGTACTAACTATAAAGATATACAATACATACACTTTCAGTTTAAAATAATTGAAAAAATAGATAAAAATTTCTTCTAATACTGGAAAAAGAGATAAACATTGTTCAATGTCTAAATATAGTAATTTTGGGCATTTATAATTATATTAAATAAAATTTATATTCTAATAGGGGTTAAAGACCTTCTTTTTTAGAAAGATATATTTATGTCAATTTAATCTAAGACCCTAAGCGATATTAACCGCTAAGTCGTGATAAATGGTTATCCCTCATTTTTGTAACGATGAATTATTATAATTTAAGTATGTTTCAATTTAAATGAGTGATATCTGAGATATTTTGAATAATTTTTAATTCAGTGTTAAAATATAATTTTAATAATTTTAATTCAGTGTTAATAAATTAGAATTTATATCTCTAGTATAGAATAGAGTGTACTAAACTTGTTGGTTGTATAGGTTGTTGTGTAGTATAAAATACCAAATAAATAATAAGAAGATTTAAATAATAAATAAGAACATCCAAAGCTTAAAAAATTAAGAAGTAAAATACGAAGACATAAAGTAATTCAGAAATGTAACAGGCAGAAAATAAATACATTCAATGACAGAAATTTAATAAATACTGCATAAATGTTAATATATATTTTTGAAATACAAAAATTTAGATGAAAAGTAAGAAATGGGAAGATGGAAGGAGATAAGTACGCCTTGTTATCTTTCATGAAGAAATTTAAAAATGTTTACCTTTAGAATTTCCCTTTTTTCCTTTTTATAAACAAAACCCCTCCATTTTACACAGTATTTTGCTTAAAAATGACCTGTAAAAAGGATTTATGTTACATTTAAAAAAAGGTATTTTTAGAATTCTGTATCTTTATCATTTACAGCACTTTTTAATATAAATATTCGAAAAAAAAATGCATTAAATGTATTGAATTAATGTAATTTAATTGGACTGAAATATTATGTCTGGAATACAACTTTAAATACACAGATGATTAACATTTATAACATTGCATATAATTACGCCTAGCAAAATTTTCCAATATCTCTAAATTACAATTAAATGTAAGAAAGGATTACATATAAGATTTAATCAATAAACCCGAACAGCAAATATTTGCAGTAATAAGTAGTTAAGTTTGTAGTATAATCAGGTAATAAAGATTTATTTTATTTGAAAGGAAAAAAATTTTAAAAATTGTAAAACTAATGCAGTTTTAAGTTAAAAATTAGAAATTCAATAAAAATTAACCTTATAATAATACTGTGTGTGAAATATTTTTATACACATTTATGAATTTTAATCTTTTAGTCTTTAATTAATTAATTACTTTATAAGAAAAGTGTAAGTTATTATTAAGACAAAATTCTTGCAAATGTACTCAAATACAACATGAAAAACATTTAGAATAAAAATAAATTTCGTAATAAAAAAAAAATTAATATGTAAGAAAGTAATATTAAATTTTTCCTGTAGTAAAAAATAAATTAAAAGAATAATAAATTTATAGATATTTAATAAGTTAATAAATAATATTTTCAGAATTTAAAATTTAAAAAAAGACTAATATATAAATTTGTGATGTGAAACTCGTTTGCCGGAATAATGTCTTTATACAAATTTATTTATTTAAAATTGAAAAAAATATGTATAGAAAGTGTTTGAAATGAAAAAATATCAAATTAAAAATTTATAGTAAGAAACAAGAAGAAAAAAATTATCTTTATTAAAAATAATAATTAATTATAGCTATATTTATTTTTAAAAACTTGTCTTTAAAACTCTTTCTAAAAAACTTTTTCTAAAATTACAATATAGATTGACAGAAATAAATAAATTTACGAAGTAAAACTGTTTCAGAAATTTTACTAAATTATAGTTAAAAAAGAATGACTTGAAAAATCTTTAGATCTTTTATAACAATATAAATTTTAAAAAATCTTTTAATTAACTAACAAAATAGATTATTAACTAAGTTATACAATTTGAAATTAATTAAATTAGTCAGAAAATAAAAAATAAAAAGTTGTAGATTAGTCCTAAATAAAGAAACACTTTGTATTTTTTTTTAAATAAAGTTGTGCTTTTTCAGTTGAAAGAAAGAAGAAATCGATTATTTTTACATCTCAACTAGGAGACATGAAATTCAGAAAGCAAATACAGTATTTTGTACTTAAAGGATGAAAAAGGCATGCTAATTGAGTTTTTAGAAACTCCTCAACATCATGAGTTCGATATGACTAAGGCTTTATGGTGCATTAAAACGAAGTCTGTACCTATGACACCACGGAACAGTTGAACCCGGATTAGCCATTTGGTGACAATAGCCATGTTTGGCTACAGTATTTCCATCGATCAGTCTGTCTGTTCATAATAAAGTCTTCCCAGAAAAGCATGGCAGGAGCCTTTAATAATCACTTTATTTGATGTTAGGTGAATATAACCAGGTTCTTATATTTTCTCCATCGTGTTGAGAATCGAACAACAGCTGTCACAACTGTACTGAGACAACTGTCATCTATAAAAAGGACATGAGTCAATTGATGAGATGCCCAATCATGTTGCTCCTTACACCATCCTAAATAGAGCCGACGAAGGGAAGCTGTCAACATTATGCAATATTCAAGATAAAATATTTATATAACAATTATTTTTTAAAAGGAATACACAAAATTTTAGTATCACACAGAATAAAAAACTAAGCATTTATATATCAGCAAAATTTCCTTGTAAATCTTCTGAGTATAAGTATAAAAACAGCTACTTAAAATTAAAAAACAAATGCCATTTTTAAAGACAGAAGAAGAAAATTATGAATCCCAAGTTTTGTACTGGTGTAAAATGTAATCAGTAAAAATTATAGCTAACCTAACTTACTTACCTACCTAATAAAAAAAAATGAATATAATTATACCATAATTAGAAAAATTCCTATAATTTTCACCTCATGAATCAGAGTGAAATCAATGTTCAATTTCTACAAAAAAGCTTAAAATGAAACAATTTATTTCAAGAGTATCTAATTTTTCTGAAGTCTCTTGATAGTAAAAAAATATAAAATAAGGGTAGCAAATTGAAACTTGTTTGAAAAAAAAAAAAAAAGCTTTGAAGGTGACCCATAAAATTTCCTTTTACAGGGAATTAATCACAATATTTAAAACCAAATTAGAGAGAATAATCTATATTAGTTGAAAAATATATTGTCACAAAAAATTGGAAGTAAATTGAATGAGATAATAGATAATGAAAAAGAGCGATTATACAAAATTTTAATGAATCTTACAAAAAATTCTTATTAACTGTTATACACAAAAAGTAAAATATTAATTAAAAAACTATTAGAAAAGTCAATAACAAGCCCAGAAAATATTTGAAAAATTTATGGTTGGAACATTTCAGTGAATCACATTAGAAAAATTATAAAGCTTTCTGAATTCATCTTTAATGATAATAGCAAAGCGTTTTTGTAGAACATAATCAATACAATAAAAAATGTAATTTAAGTATTAATCAACACATTTATAATCTTATTTTAAGAGTGTATATTTATAAAAGGAATTTTTGTTAATATGATACAATAGAATATATGAATAAACAAATTCAATAGAATATATGAATAATATATGAATATTTATTTTAATATAAATTTAATTCATATAAGACAATTTTAATGTCTTATATGAATTAAATTTATATTAAAAATAAAATACTTGTCACATGTATACACATTCGAACGCATTTTACAAGCAAAATATTCGGGTGAAAATATTTTAATAAATAAAAGTTTAATAAAAATAATAAAAGCTTTATAAAAAACAAAAATAATGTAATAAAATAAAAAATTATTGTTTACAGAAAAGTTTTTTGCAAAAGTTCTTCTTTGAGTTAATGGTAGGTTTCGAGACAGAAGTTGTCTTCTTTTCTGGGGGTAGGGTTATCCTCCCTACGCCCAACAGTCGTATTTGACTGGGACCTACAGTGACAACGGAAAAAAGGTGGTACCGAGCTGCAGAGCCCCTAGTCACTCGACCGCATACGTGTGTTTATCACAAAACTTCTCCTAAACGGCTGGACCGATTTTGATGAAATTTTTTTGTGTCTGTTTAAGTGGGTTCCTGCATGGTTTAAATTCACAATTGGACCTTTTTTGTGTGTGTTTGAATGGCACACTGGATGAGTTTGCTGGGTGATGACAAGCATTAGGATCTCACACTTGCAGATGCAATTATGAATTCCGCTCCTCATCAAATTCGCCATATTATTTACGACAAGTTTTCCGTTGCACATTTTTGGGACAAATATAAAAATTGTATGACTGAAGACACTCTGCATCGCATTCGGGCAACTGATTAAGATCCGAGTACCGATTTTTGCCGGAAATTTATTATGAGACGTTAATAAATATTGAGGGTATTTGCATTCTCATTTCGAATATGGTACTCATTCATTTCGGTATGCCATCGTTTAACCGTCCAGCGAAAGGCACCATTAACAGCGATATTCAGCGCGAACAACAATTCGATACGCCTCTTTGACTACTTTCGTTATAAATAATGAAAAACCAGGCCTTGGCCAACCCAATGTGGGCCAAGGCTGTCAATCTACAGGTAGATTTCGAGACGAGAGATGTTTTTCTTTTTACGGGTTAGGGTTGTCAGCTCTCAGCCCAAAGCTCAACATTCATATGAGACCGGGACCTACTGCCTTAAAATGGATTCCAAACCACTACAAATATCCATGGCACCGCCGGGACTCGAACCCGAAACCCGTGGTTACGAGCGGCAGAGAAAAGAACATATACGATCGAATTAATTTGTCAACTAGCCGCACAACAAGGAGGATTTTTTTGGATGCACCAGGCGGAACTGGCAAAACATTCCTCATCTCCATGATTCATGCGCGAATTCGATCACAAAATCATATCGCGTTAGTAACTGCTTCATCAGGCATCGAAGCGACTTTTCTTGATGGTGAACGGATTGCACATTCAGCTCTCAAGTTGCCATTGAACGTTCACAGAAATCCAGACGAAATGGGCAACATAAAAGAATTCCGGCGTGGCTAATGTTTTGCAAAAAGGCAAAATATTTATCTGGTATGAATGCGCTATGACCCACAGGTATTCACTTAAAACTCTAGATAGAGCAATGAAAATCTCAACAATAATAACAGATTTTTCGATGGCGCTCTACTGCTGCTGCCCGGTGATTTCAGACAGACATTGACGGTCGTACATATGCGGACGAAATTAACGCATGTTTAAAACAATGAAAATACAAAAATGTAATTACATTGTAAATACATTACGGCTTAATATAAATATACGTGTTCAATTGCAAAACGATCTATTGGCACTGTCATTCTCCGAACAATTATTTAACATTGGCAATGGACAAATAATATTGAATGGAAATACACAATGCAGCAAATTACTAAGCAATTTTTGCAACATGGTAGTTACGAAAGATGCTTTGATTGAAAGCATATCTCCAGATTTGTGCGCTAATTACATTAACCATGACTGGCTACGTGAACGAGCTATTTTGGCAGTAAAAAATGTCGATGTTGATGCAGAATACAGCAGTCATTGCCTGGCAATGAAATGACGTTCAAATAGATCGACGCTGTTGTCGATCCTGACGAAGAAGTCACCTATCCTGTTAAATTATTGAATTCACTGGATTTACCGAAAACGCCACTACATAACTTTCGATTAAAAATAAGTTGTTACGCTGCAGCACCCTCTGGTGGCGACTTACAACAAAAGGGATAGCATAAAAACTTTCTCCGTGTTTTGTTTTTATCTTAATGCGTTAATAATTATCTTGTTTTTATCTAAACAACATCCCTGAGGTGTATAAATGAAAAAAATCACGAGAACACGTAACACATAATTGGCCATGAGAGAAGCGGGTATTTTTAGATCCGAGAAAAATAGACATTGTTCAGCCTTGAAACTTATTAATAGCCATTGCGAATTCAAGTGAATTGGGAAATTGCAGGCGTTTCAATGTAATGGGCGAGTCTAAATTGATCATTGAGATCCGAGGCAGAAGAAAAACATCACCTTGAAACTTGCCGTTGCATAACAATTGCTTGCCGTTGCAATTAAATTCCGAAGCAAAATGATTAGCGGGCTAATTTTTAATCGCAAGTAATGTGGTGGTATTTCCGGTAAATCCAGTTAAATTCAAGAATTCCGCGTGCAGTCCGTCCACCGTCAAGCAATGTCGTTGGAATGCTTGATTCAGCAATTGCCAACGCGATATGATTTTGTGTTAGAATACGCGCAAGAATTATGTATATGAGGAATGTTTTACCAGTTCCGCAAATGAAGGAGTACCATATTCGAAACGAGAATGCAAATACCCTCAATATTATTACGTCTCATGATAAATTTCCGGCGAAAATCGATAAAAGTCGATCGATAAACTGTATCTTAATCAGTTGTCCGAATGCGACGCAGAGTGTCTTCAGTCATGCAATTTTTATATTTGTCCCAAAAAGTTTGTGACGGAAAACTTGTCGTCAATAATACGGGGAATTTGATGAGGAGAGGATATCAGAACTGCATCTGCAAGTGTGAGATCCTAATGCTTGTCATCATCCAGTGTCCCATTCAAACATACACAAAAAGTTCACTCGAAACCAGCCCAGCCGCTTAGGAGATGTTCAGAGACAAACGCACGTAAAAGAAGAATTATATGTATAAAGATATATCGATTGTAGCTCCATTTACCGGCTCCAATTGTAAATCTAAATCATCTAGGTACCCACTCAAACACACACAAAAATTTCATCAAAATCGGTCCGGCCATTTAGGAATATGTTCTGTGACAAACACGTGTACAGAAGAATTTTATATATAAAGGTATATCGATTGCAGTTCCATTTACAGGGCCAAACTGTGAATCTAAACCATCGATGAACCCACTCAAATACAAACAAAAAATTTCATCAAAATCTGTCAAGTCGTTTAGAAGGAGTTCAGTGACAAACACATGTACGGAAGAATTATATAAACTCATGTTTGTGAAAATTGCAACTGTGAAGGAATCGTCATAATTGAATGAAATTTGATACACAGTTAAGTGGTAGGGGTACAAATAAATGATTAAATGTTCAAAAGCAAATAAACAATAACAAGAGATCGGAATCAGTATTTGTGTAGCCACCCGCGCTGCAATAAGTGCTACACGACGTGGCTTGGTCCAACAAATTTTGAATGTCTGCCTGAGGAAGAGCATTCCATATTGTTTGTATGCGCACCCAAAGTTCGTCTGTAAGAAGCAACAGGACGAGGATCACGAGCGAGACGCCGACCAATGAAATCCCCACATGTTCAATCGGCGATATATCAGGGGAATACGCAGGCCAAGGAAGAAGCTGTACCTACCGCGTTGCAAGAAGGATTGAACAGCCTAGCGATATGAGGGCGGACATTGTCCTGTTGAAATATGGCGCCTGACAAGCTTTGAAGGAAGGGAACTACTTGGGGCTGTAGAACTTCACTGATGTACCGGTTGCTGTTCAGATTGCCCACAATTCTTAGCAATTGAGATCGTCCATGATATGCTATGGCACCCCAGACCATAACTCCGGGTGTTTGTCCACTGTGGCGTTCGATAATGCACTCCGGAAGGTGGCGTTCATCGGCATAGCGTCTGACACGAATGCGGCCATCATGGTACCACAAATTAAAGCGGGATTCGTCAGAAAACACGACATGCTGCCAATCAGCACGCCAGTCTCTATGCTGAGCGGCCCTTGTAGCCGCAGGCGGCGATGGTTTAGCGTGAGAGGGATCCTGTATAAGGAGTCCTTGCGCGCAGTCCCACGCTGCAGCAGACGTCTACGAATTGATGAAGCACACAAGGAGCACCTGTAGCTATTTACCACTGTGCTGCCAATTGTCTAGAGGAAGCTGTACGGTCCGTCCGCGCCATGCGGACGAGGTGTCTATCATCGCGAGCTGACGTCACATTTCGGGGTCCACTCCCGGATTTTCGAGTTGACGTTAAGTGGTAAATGTTATCTAATCGTTACTTATGCCTCTTCGACGAAAGAGAGCGAGATTTGAACAACTTACAGCGTTTGAACGGGGGAGAATCATCGGCCTTCGTGAAGCTGGATTGTCTTATCGTGCAGTAGCCGCTCGTGTGCAGCGTAACAGCAGCACAGTGATGCGTCTTTGGAAGCAGTGGACGGACGAGTGTCGGACAACTCGAGAATCCGGGAGTGAATCCCGAAATGACGTCAGCTCGCGATGATAGACACCTGGTCCGCATGGCGCGGACGGACCGTACAGCTTCCTCTAGACAATTGGCAGCATGGTGGTCAATAGCTACAGGTGTTTCATTGTGTGCTTCATCAATTCGTAGACGTCTGCTGCAGAGTGGACTGCGCGCAAGGACTCCTTTATACAGGATCCCTCTCACGCTAAACCATCGCCGCCTGCGGCTACAATGGGCCGCTCAGCATAGAGACTGGCGTGCTGATTGGCAGCATGTCGTGTTTTCTGACGAATCTCGCTTTAATTTGTGGTACCATGATGGCCGCATTCGTGTCAGACGCTATGCCGGTGAACGCCACCTTCCGGAGTGCATTATCGAACGCCACAGTGGACGAACAGCCGGAGTTATGGTCTGGGGTGCCATAGCATATCATGGACGATCTCACTGCTAAGAATTGTGGGCAATCTGAACAGCAACCGGTACATCAGTGAAGTTCTACAGCCCCAAGCTGTTCCCTTCCTCCAAAGCTTGCCAGGCGCTGTATTTCAACAGGACAATGCCCGCCCTCATATCGCTAGGGGCTGTTCAACCCTTTCTTTGTAACGCGGCAGGTACAGCTTTTCCTTGGCCTGCGTATTCCGGTTATGTCGCCGATTGAACATGTGTGGGATTCTCGTTGGTCGGCGTCTCGCTCGGGATCCTCGTCCGGTTGCTTCTGCAGACGAACTTTGGGTGCGCATACAAACAATATGGATTGCTCTTCCTCAGGCAGACATTCAAAATTTGTTTGACTCCATGCCACGTCGTGTAGTAGCACTTACAGGCGCGGGGTGGCTACACAAAATACTGATTCCGATCTCTTTGTTAATGTTTGTTTGCTTTGAACATTTAATCATTTATTTGTATTGACCACCACTCAACTGTGTATTAAATTTCATTCAATTTTGACGATTCCTTCATGTGTGCAATTTTCACAAACATGAGTATATTTATTTCTGGATAAACTTTTGAAAAGATTGTTATTGAGACTTTGCAAATCATACCATGAGATCACTAAAATGTTATTGAGTGAATAGTGGCTATGATTTGTTTCTTTCTTTTAGTTTATCAATTATATTTTTTAATTTTGGTATGTTCATATGTTCATCTTTTATTATCAATATAACTTCCCATTGATTTCTTTCGAACCTATTCATTAAAGCAGTGCCAGGCAGTCATAAATCATTTATATGTTATTAAACAAATCATAGAATGCATTTTCATTTTATAAGATGTTTGCTTCTTTTACAATTTAACTGTAACAAATAGTTTATTTGCCAACTTGTATCAAAAAACTAACGTAACCAAAAACTTTATTTAAATTTAATTTTTGTGTTTCCGGTTATTTTCTTTATCAATATTTCAAAATTGGGTTCTTACGCAATTTCTTACATTCTTAACTTAATCTACAATACTTCATAGATTAGAAAAGAAATAGCTAAATCAAAATGTAATCTACTTGACTTTAGATTTATATGATGCTGTACGTGCTTTAAATTTGAATTGTTTTTTTAAATCTGAGCTCCTACTCAAATATTTTCTCATAACTTATTCAGAATCAGGTATATTTTACCTTTTCTTGGTAAATTTCTTAATAAAGATACAAAATAACAAGCATATCGCAGAACCAATGTAAATCTTGAATATTAAATACCTTTTTCCTATTATATTTTTTATCAAAGCCATATTTTAAAAAAAACTAGAATTTCACTTTCATATTCCATGAATTCAACAAATACTAAAAATAGAAACATTTGAATATGGCACCAAATCCATCAATCATTATATTATCTCCACACTTTTACATAAGTATGCAAAATTTTGAAGTGATGATTTTAAAATTTTAATTCCTGATTCCATTCTTTCATGTCTTAATTTCTTATTCATTATGCAAGAAATTCAGTTCACGAGAGAAAATTCTGTAGAATATCTCGGGTTTTTAATACCAGACACACAATAATAAAGTTCGCTGTTAGAATATAAATTCGTAGAAGATATTTTCTGTGATTGTCTTTCAACAGCTGAAAAACATTTACGCCTATGTATACGTTAAAAAACCATGAATACTGGAATAGAACTTATGTCTTTCGTACTGTGGATTGTTTCCAATAGAATAAAAAGAAAAAAAATTTCATTTTCCAAAAATTTAAAGGAAAATCTTCAAATTATAGTTACTCGTACATGTTCAAAATAAGTACATTTTCATCATTGTCATTTTCAAAAGCCACGTACAGAGAAATACTGTATTAGAGATATGTTATATAAACTAGTCAAACTTTCATCCCTTAAAAGTTATTGGATGCGTTGATGAAAACAGATTTTAAAAGCGTCTATAGTTTTTCAAGTACAAACATCAGGAAGAGCGAGATATCGTTTAAGGTCATCATTACTCGCTTGGACTATGAAATAATATAATTAAAATTACATAATCGATCTTGGGTTTAATGAGGAAAAATTTGTACAACCTCAAATTCTAATTGAATTATAAGATCAAACAAAATACAAATACATATACAAAATTTATATCATGTTTCCTTATCAATCAAAACTCAAAATTTCAATAGGCATAATATCATAGTGCGCTGTCTTTTATTGCAATCCTTCCCACCACGCAAGAACAAGCCCCAATGGAAAATTAGATGCTTTAAATGTGTTGAGGAAAATTTGATGCAAACTATGAAGGAAAATTAGATGTCAGTGGGACATTAATCGTAATGTTGATTACTTTGTAAAGAAAGAAAAATACCAATCTACCAATAATAATCTACCAATTGCATCAACTGCTTCGAGAAATTTCACATTGCTTCCCTCGTGATGTTTCAGGGCTTTCTGGGCAAAAGTGCATAGAAAAAAAGTTAAGACGTAAATCAACAATGCTAATATTATAGCGCTACCTTCATCAACCCAGCGTATATTCACATAACTTCTAAGACACTCCTTGCAACTTTCACAAATGGCCAGAATAATATTCTGAATCTTAATAATATCGCCCAATTCCAACAGTTACAAGAATTTCAGTCAATCATGAATG
>BPLR01013518.1:0-18929 GCA_021605095.1 Caerostris extrusa
AACTTTTGTAGTACAGTAGCTAAATTTTAATATGTTTCAGTCTTGACTGAGTAATGCGTTTATAATGAAGATGGACCATTATATAATTATGCTATAGTCATGTAAGTCTGGTCTTATGTAATATACTTTTTATTATTCATAAGTAATAGAGTTTTGCTGATAAGCAAATAATAATGGATACAATAGAATATAATAACCGGAACTGAAGGTAATATTTTAATTCAAGAAAATATGGATCCATTATAACGAAAATAGGAGTCTCTGAAAAACTATTAAGAAGAGAAACTCAAGCAATAAATAGCATATTTAAAAAATATATTTCATTTTGAGAACTTTGTTGCAACATTTAACGAGCAAATGTATTTCTCTAGCAACGAGTATCTTACTAAATTAGTTTGATTCTGAAGCGTCTCTATCATTAAGAATCATTTAACTGTTTTTTATTATTTTAATGATAGAAAAATAAGTATCCAGAAAACAATTTATCACAACTTTCTTATACAGTTAAATATAAAAAAATATATATCTACAATGATGATGTCCGTTGTGGTTAAAGTTATAATTCACTAGATTGAGTTCAAATAGAATCAAACATTTTATTCAATAAAACATAAAAACTTCTATGTTTGTTGAATTAGAACAATTAAAGCCGTTTAAATTATATTGTATTTCTACATAAGTAGAATTTCAATCAAAATTTTAAATGAACAGCACCACATTTAAAATTACTGTGTGTGTCTAAACTATGGGAAACACAAATTATTAATAATAATATATTTACTGATAAAAAAGAGAATGCTTGTTAGTAATTAAAAAATACTTTTACTATTCAATATAATTAATAATTGTTATAATAAATATATTTATTCTAATATTAAAGGTGTAGATATAATTTAATCTTTTCAAAGGTAATTTTTGGGGGCTATTACTTTATTTCACATAATAACAAATTCGCTATTATGCCAAATTAAGAAAATCTAACTACATATATTAAATCATCGAAAGGATTTATAAAATATTAATCATTACTAGGTGATATATGAAGCTTAACGTAAGGTGCCTTTTATTTCTTTATGCATGCAAAGCAGATTGTTGAATTTATCTCACATTAAATAATGATACTTAATGCATATGTTACATTCTACTAGTTGCAAATACAACAATTATTCATTTATTTAAAAAAAAATACCTGACATATGAAACTGCACTGATTTATACACATATATAAATTCAGAGCAGTATACAAAAATAAATCCGATGAAAACACATAAATAAATCCGATACATTATTTACTATATCGCATACATGAATATTAAAAATCATTTAAAAAAAGTTGTTAGTTGATTACAAAAAATTTTGTATTTAAAATTATGAAAAATTCCTCATAAAGAAATAAATTATAAAATGACATAAATGAAGCAAACAGGGCATATTGTCATGCAACAACACCAATTTCTCAATTCATTTCAAACCATTACCTTTTCTGGACCATGTATTCATAAATACCAAACATATAGAAAAAGGAATGCAGTTATAATTATTCCACACAAAACATTTTGCTAAATAGCTTGCGAACAAAAGTATTTGAGCAGAACTAACAGTGTAACATTTGGACGCCTGCCAAATGTTTGTAAGGAATATCTAGCAATTAATCCGTTGGTATTTTTTTTTTGTTTTTATATTTTTTATCAAAGATCAAATGACTAACTTTTTTTCTCTTCATATACTTAAACGTTATTTTTGTTAGTTATTTTAAGTTTTTGTTAGGTTTGTTTTTCTTTTGTTTTTTGTTGATTTTTACATTTCCATGAAATTTCACCAATTTAAAATTCAAATTTAAGGCAAAGAATTTCAAATTTAAGGACATTTAATTTAAAAAAAAAACAAAGTTCCATCGCAAACATTTTTCTTCAATTTTGAATTTAATGGGATTTTAATAAAAATTATGAATTTATATTGATTAGGATAAGGATTATGAAATTATATATATATGGAAACCACTTCTGTTATTATATTCAGCATAACTTTGTAATTGATGCTTTCAAAGTAAAATTATATTATGTTTTCACTTGATAATAAACCATACCAAATTTAAAATAAAGGAATAAACTAACATGATTACAAATCATGACTATATTATGATATTCTTAATAATTTGATTATTGTTCGAAAAACATTTTTTAATACAAAAAGCAAATAAATGTTGTTTTCCAAATCACGTACTATTTGAAGAGTAAAAAAATGTAATAGAATCTAGATAATCCATATACTGCAAACTGCTACTGCTTCACATCTTAAGTGGAATGTTTTCAGGTTTTCCATGCAATACGTGGATTGCATGGGGTTTTTCAGGTTTCCATACAATCTTATAATGTGGGGTAATTACTACTAAAAGTCCTCCCTGGGCAATATTTTTGGCAATATTTCGTGGCATACATTAAAGAAACACGAAATCTATCAAAATTCTACAAAAAGAAATATTCCCATAATAATGAAAATTACACTACACATTTTATTTAATTGTAGATTAATATCTAATTAATAAATTAAATTACTTCCATAAGTTCATTTTAAATTAACAAATATTCATTTATAAACATTATATTCATTTATATATTCATAAACAAATATACATATTCATGATTTTTCTAACTATAAAATATCAAACGGAAAATGCAAATATAAAAGACATTTATTTTCAGTTATGTGCGATATTAAAATAACGATATAATATCATGTCAATAGCATGCGAATATATATATATACACTCAAGAGTCAAAACATTAAGACCACCTGTCAATAGCGAGTTGGAACACCTTTGGCGCGCAACACAGCTTCAACCCGCCTTGGCATGGATGCCAAATCCTTCGTAGATGGCCGGAGATAGATTGTACCAGATGTTTAAGCAACGGTCACGCAAATCCGAGATATTGCGAATTGGTGGTCTTTGAACTCTGAGCTGCCGTCCCAGGACATCCCAAATGTTTTCTATCGGATAGAGATCCGGTGAGTTAGGCGGCCAGGACATTAACTGGAATTCAGCATCATGTTCCTGGAACCACTCCAACACAATTTTAGCCTTGTGACAAGGGGGCGTTGTCCTGTTGGAACCTTCTCTTTCCAGCTGGAAAGAGAGGCCATGTAAGGGTGCAACTGGTCGGCAATGATGTTCAGATACCCTGTAGCATTCATGGTTTGCTCTACCACAACCACGGGTACCAGAGACGCCCAAGAGAATGTTCCCAAAGCATAATACCGCCCCCACCGGCCAGTGTATGACCTACTGTACATTGAGGGAGCAACTGTTAGCCTGGAAGACGGCGTATCCTGACACGGACATCGGCGTGATGAATGTCAAACCGTGATTCATCTGACCAGGCAACTCTCTCCCACTGATCCATGGACCAGTCACGATGTTTCCGGGCCCACGCAGGCGCAGTTAGCGATGACGCTTGGTCAGCAAAGGCCCACGAGTGGAACGTTTGCTGCGTAGCCCCATATCCAACAGTGTCCGCTGAACAGTGTGCTCCGATACTATTCTACTTGGCTCTGCATTGTATTGGGCTGTCAGCTGATGCACTGTCTGTTTTGCTTCACCATGCGAGACAGTCTCCGACGAACTTTTTCTTTGATAGTGTGTGGACGTCCAACACCATGTCGTCTACTGCTGATTTCACCGTCATTCATCCACTTTGCATAAGTATTAACAACTGTAGATCGCGAACAACACACGAGTAGTTCAGTTTCGGAAATACTTGTTCCTATCCTCCGAGCCATTACAATCTGCCCTCTATCAAAGTCGCTTAGGTCCGCAGCCTTTCCCATCACACACAGAAGTAAGTGAAAGAATGATTCTTCAGACTCTCCAGCAACAGTTAAATACCACTTCCACCTGATCACGTGCCTTCCACATCATCCATGTGAGTTCATTTGCAAAATGTAGGGGTGGTCATAATGTTTTGGCTCTTGGGTGTATATACTATAATATATATGTTAGAGTAAAAAAATAGTATTCATTACAATACTAAAAGTTTTATATTATCTTAATTACTAATGAATGTGTAAATAAATATTTAAAATTCATTAAACCTCTTAAATGTATTTTAATTATATTATTGACATATAAATACATAAACATTGTAATTATGCTCTTAGAAAAATTAACGCATAACTTTGCAATTAATAATAAATAATGGTATTATTGTCAGTTGAAAACAATAATTGCAAACTTCTCAAGTTAGTATAAATAGTTTTGTGTATGCATATATATTGATCAAATTAAAAATTTTTGCCTCTAAAAGAATATGTTGTCGAAAATATAAATGGTAGATTCTTTACGAAAGAAGGATTTCTTATGATTCTTTTAAGATTTGTAATGAAACAAATCAATGTTGAACTTCTAGAAAATTTATATGCACAAAAAGTGTTAAAAGATTCAGTAAAATATATATTTTCTTACAAATATACATGCATGTATATATAAATATATACATACATAAATATATATAAATTCTTCTTCAATGGCGCAACAGCTCCATGGTGGGCTAAGGCTATCTATTGGCAGATTCCAAAACATGAGATGTTTTCTTTTTATGGGGTAGGCTTATAAACACAACTCCCAACGCATTACAGTCATATTAGACCGAATCCTACGGTTTAAAAGTGAATTCCGAACTACTGTCCATGGCACATGCTGTATTTGTACTTGACACCTATGTACCCAGCGCCAGTCACTTGGGATATATATATATATATATACATATATATATATATATACATATATATATATATATATACATATATATATATATACATATATATATATACATATATATATATATATACATATTACTTTGTTTCGTTTCTGTATATACTTTAATTTAAATTTCAAATAAAGCTTTGCTTGAAAATTGGATGAAATTTAACAAAATGTTGTATACCTGGAAATGAATATTTTTGAATTCTTAACACGTTATCCAATAAATGCAAATGCAGCTAAATGCAGGAGTTCTAAGATTCGAATCCACTATCATTTTAATCACTGCTTTTAAAAACGAGATGACTAGACGGACACTGTAAACAAAGTGTAAATTGTCTCGCATCAATAGTGCTGCTGCCTAGTAGAAATATTATTTATTTTTCACATACCACACCAAATGCTTTGTGTGTACTGCTAAAAGTCCTCTATTGGTCCGATGGCCAAATGGCTAGTTCTCCGGCTTTCGTATTGCAGGCTTCAAGTTCGAATACTGGCGGAGGCATGGTATTTTTGTTAGTGGTTCGGAATCCACATTAAACTGTAGGCCCCAGTTTAATTGACCTAAGTGTGCACAATATGACTGTAGAGGACAAACCAAATCTAAAATATCTCTCTAAAATCAATCCAAATCCTTATCTCATAACCCGTCAGTGCCTCCATTCGAACATTTGGACATACATTAGAACACGAGGTCCACTGACCTTATACTGAAATGAGCATCTTAGTTTCTTTTATCTTGAATTCTTGTTTCATCCAAACTAAAAATAAATATCGGTTAGAAATGACAAATGACCTGAGATCAGTTCGAAAAGCTGTTAACTACAGCCTGTCACAGAACGGGAGGTTATTTAATAACTGGTAATCATTCGTTCAGACCGACATATTTCGAATATTTTTCAACAACAACTGCACCAGTTCCTTCCACACACACAAGCATGGTTCTGTTCCGCGGAGTGGAGCCATCGACCGGAAAGCCAGGCATTAAGCCGGAGTAATTGCTGTAAAGCGAGCAAAGGACACGACAATAGCGGAGAAGAGGAAAAAAAGTTCCTTCCGATGTGGGGCCCACTCAGGGCATTAGAGTGGCCCCTCCTCCTTCCTCGTAGGTTGAAATGGAACCTGGAAAATATTCTGTACCGAACAAGATTTCTTTTTGCGACGAAAAGAATGTTGTGGTGGGAGGTTGAGAAGAGTGATTGTATTCGATTTCTAATACGAGCTAATGACTTTATTCGCTTTAATTCAAAAGTTATAAATACAAAGAGACAGTTACAATTAGCTAATAAATTTTAATAAATTGTTTATTGTTAAATTACAAATTAATAGAGCAGAAAATATATTAATTTATTTTCGAACACATTTTTATATGTAAGGCAGTTCTGTTCTAAACTATGTTTTTTTTTCAATTAAAAGAAATTTATTTAGAAATTATTTTGATATTTTTTTTACTTTTTATACTGTATCATGGACAAACAACTTTGACTGTACAATTGAGTACGAAAAAAAAAAAAAAAAAAAAAAATATAGTTGCAAAATATTTGAATATTGTTAAATTTCAATAAAATTGTTGAATATTATTAAATGTCATATGTTATGTTAATATTATTAAATGTTATATATTATGTTAATATTATTAAATGCTAACATTTATGCTAATAAATGTATCTAAATAATGTATAATTAAATTGCTAATTGGGGAACAATTGCAAAATATACCGTCTCTAATCAAGCTCCCTGGTAGAAATATTTTTGGATTTTTCACATGTCACATGAAATGACTTGTATGCTCACTTAAAAGTTCTCCCAGAATTCGTTGGCCTCATCATTATTCTCACATCCTCATCATGTCTGAGAGATATTCGGGTCACACATTAAAACGCGAGGCCCTCTGAGGTTATGCAAATATTTTGGAATGGGCATCTTATTTTATTTTATCCTACATCCTTGTTTCAACCAAACTAAAAACTTAGATGTGATAAAGTATTATTCAATTTCCGAGGATCAGTTCGAAAAGCTGTTAACTACAGCCTGTCACAGAACGGAAAGGTTATTTAATAACTGGTAATCATTTCGTTCAGACCGACATATTTCCAATATTTTTCAGCAATAACTGCTGCAGTTCCTTCCACACACACACGGGGTTCTATTCCTCCGATTGGAGCCATCGACCGGAAAGCCAGGCATTAAGCCAGAGTATTTGCTGGAAAGCCAGCAAAGGGCACGACAACAGCGAAGAAGAGGAAAAAGTTCCTTCTGAAATGGGGCCCCCTCAGGACATTAGAGAGGCCCTTCCCTTCCATAGAGGTTGAAATGAAACCTGGAAAACATTCTGCACCGAACAGAATTTCTTTTCGCTGAGAAAAGAAGTTGCGGTTGGAGGTTGAGGAGGAGATTGCATTCTATTTCTAATACGGACTAATGATTTTATTCGCTTTAATTCAAAAGTTGTAAATGCATAGAATCTGTTATACTGATAAATGTATTCTAGATATTTTATAGTTAAATTGCAAATTATGTAGCGGAAAAATATATTCATATATTTTTCTGAAAAGTTGGTTAATTTTCAAAATTCGTATTTAAACTATGGTATTTTCAAAAATTTAAATAGAAATTAATTTTTATATTGTTATATACTTTTACTACTGTACCATGGTCAAACACCTTTGATACGAATTGCATAAGTAAATTTTCTAAAAATAATTATTTTAGATTTAAAAAATTTGAATATCATTGTAAATAAAATTAATGAATGAGTGAAATTGAAATATTTCAATACATGAATTAATAATATAATATATTAATAAATTAATATATTAATAATAAATTAATATATTAATAATATATATATATATATATATATATATATATTACTTTGTCTTATTTCTGTATATATAGCACTTTATTTTAAATTTCAAATAAAGCTTTGCTTGAAAATTGGCTGAAATTGAACAAACTGTTTTACAGCTAAAAATTAATATTTTTGCATAGTCAAATCGTAGGCCATTAGATGCAATTGTAGCTAACATGCAGGGGTTTTAAGATTTGAATCCATTATCATTATAATCGCTACTTTTAAAAATGGAAGATTGGACGGCGACTGTAACTAATGTGTAAAATATCTCGCATCACCAGTTATTGTTGCCTAGTAGAAATATTCTGGATTTTATCAGAAATTTTTTTTTGTGTACTGCTCAAAGTCCTCTAGAGGGCTGGTGGCCAATTGGCTAGCTCTCCGTCTTTCGTACCGCAGGCTTCAAGTTCGAATAATTGCGGTGGCATGGAATTTTTGGAATGTTTTTGAACTTTTTTTTGATGCCATACCGTTTTCCCCTACTTCAGTTCAAATTTGAACTCATTTTGATTAATGGCATTTTTTTTTTTTCACAGGATTTTAAATGTGGGGACTTTAATTATTATCATCCTGTATATATATAAATATATGATCATTTCAAAAAAATATTATTTCTTTTTTTTCAATTTTATTAAAGGTTTGCTCACATATTGACTGAGGGTGAACCGAATGTTTTATTTCCAGAACTCAGTGCTCTTGAATAATCAACTCGTGGGCCAATAGTTGAAAACGCATCTAACATAAAAGATTTCTAAGGTTGGAAACCATTGGCATTGTATTTTCTGCTTTCAAAAATGAGGAGATACGACAGCAACTGTAAACACCGTGTTTAAACAGTCTCACATCAATAGGAAAACTACCTAATAGACAGATTCTGGGGTTTTCTATACCACACGAAATGCTTTGTGTTTGTTCTCCTAAAGTTCTCCCAAAAGACGTTGTCCTTCTTCATATTTTCATCATCGTTATCCTCTTCATGTCCGTGACATATTCGGGGCATATATTAAAGCATGTGGTCCCCTGATGTTATAATCATATGTTGGAATGAGCATCTCAGTTTCTTTTATCTTAAATTCTTGTTTCATCCAACTAAAAATAAGCATTGGTTTAGAAGTGGCAAATTATTATTCAATTTACGAAGATCAGTTGGTAAAGCTGTTAATTACAGCTTGTCACAGAAAGGGAGGTTATTTATTAACTGGTAATCATTCGTTCAGACCGACATATTTGGAATATTTTTCAACACTAACTGCTCCAGTTCCTTACACACACACAAGCATGGTTCTATTCCGCCGATTTAAGCTATCGACCGGAAAGCCAGGCATTAAGCCAGAGTAATTGCTGGTAAGCGAGCAAAGGACACGACAATGGCTAAAGAAGGGGAAAAAGTTCCTTGTGAAGTGGGGCCCCCTCAGGACATTAGAGCGGCCCTCCACCTTCCACGGATGTTTAAATGAAACCCGAAAAACATTCTGCACCGAACAGGATTTCTTTTTACGCGAAGAAAAGAATTTTGTTATTGGAGGTTCAGAATGGCGATTGTATTCGGTTTCTAATACAGGCTAATGACTTTATTCACTTTAATTCAAGAGTTATGACTGCTTAGAAACAGTTTTGATAATAAATGTATATAAATAGTTTACAGTTAGATTGAAAATTGCTGAAGCAGAAAAAATATTCATTCTTTTCGAACCAAATTTTCCAATGTAATGCCAAAATTAATAATTAAACAATGTTTTGTTCTGAACTATGTTTTTCATTTCAATAGAATTTATTTAGAAATTATTTTTTATATTATTTATTCTTTATCATTCACAACAACTTTGACTGTACTATTGAATACTTAAATTTAAAAAAAATAATTTATTTATTTATTTTTAAAAGATTTGAATATTGTTAATTTTGAATATAATTGCTGAATATTCTTAATTATATATTATGTTAATATTATTAATTGTTACATATTATGCAAATGTTATTAAATGTTACATATTATGTTAATATTATTAAACGTTATATATTATGTTAATATTATTAAATACTATTATTTATACTAATAAATGTATATAAATAATCTATATTTAAATTGAAAATTGTGGTATAAATTGCAAAATGAACCATCTTTCATCAAACCGCCTAGTAGAAATATTTTGGAATTTTTCACATGACACATGAAATGTCTTGTATGTTCTCCTGAAAGTTATCCAGAAGGTTTTATCCTTTTATTTTTGTCTTCAGCGTTATTCTTTTTATCCTCACTATGTATGTGAGTTATTTGAGCTAAATTAAAACACGAGGTGCACTGATTTTATAAAAATATATTTGAATGAACATCTGAGTTTCTTTTATCTTAATTTCTTGTTACATGCAAACTAAAAATAAATGTTGGCTTAGAAACGACAAATTATTATTCAATTACCTGAGATCAGTTCGGAAAGTTGTTAACTAAAACCTGTCGTAGAACGGAAGGTTATCTAATAACTGGTAATCATTTCTTTCAGACTGACATATTTCGGATATTTTTCAACAACAACTGCTCCAATTCCTTCTCTTCCGCCGATTGGAGCCATCGACCGGAAAGTCAGGCATTAAGCCAGAGTAATTGCTGTAAAGCGAGTAAAAGACAAGACAATAGCGGAGAAGGGGAAAAAGGTTCCTTCTGAAATGAGGCCCCTCAGGACACTAGAGCGGCCCTCTTCCTTCCACGAAGGTTGAAATGAAACCTGGAATACATTCTGCGCCGAACAGGATTGCTTTTTCTCGAAGAAAAGAATGTTGCGGTTGGAGGTTGAGGAGGGATATTGTATTCGATTTCTAAAACGGGCTAATGACTTCATTCACTTTAATTCAAAAGTTATAAATACTTAGATACAGTTATGCTAATAATAGCATAAAAACAGTTACATTTATGCTAATAAATATATATGTATTTAAATAGCAAATTGGTGCAACAGAAAAATAACATTAATTTCTTTTAAAACCAAATTTTCAAATGCAATGCCAACATTCGTAATTAAGCTAGGTTCTATTCTAAACTATTTTTTCTTATTTAAATAGAAATTTATTTAGAAGTTATTTGAACATTATATTTACTGTTTTATTCTGTATCATGGAGAAATATTTTTCTTCTAATCTTTTAATTAGAATATTGTTAATTTCGAATAAACTGTTGAATATTATTAAATGTTGCATATTGTGTTGATATTATTAAATGTTATATATTATGTTAATATTATCAATGCAGACTATTTCTATGTCGGAATTTTAAAACTATAAAACTTGTTATAACTATTGACTAGATTGAAGTTAATTGAACCTTTATAATAATTCATGTATGCACACTTATAGTTGTCTTAAAATAAATGAATATGGGAACACAACCACCATTATCATCAGTGGCCCAACAGCTCAATTGTGGGCCTAGGTTGTCTGTCTACTGGCAGATTGCAAGACAGGAGATGTTTTTTTTAAGGTTAGGGTTGTCAGATAAACGTCCAATCCTTTAAAATCATATTAGACATTAGCCTACATTTTAAAGTGGATTCCGAACCTCTATCCGCTGTCACTGATGAGACCTGAACTCAAAACCTTGGCCACCCACAGCCAGAGCGCTTGTTACTCAGATTTGACTGTATATATATATATAGTCATTTCAAAACATATTATATATATATATATTCAATTTCAAGTACAAATTTTGTTTTTAAAAATTAGCTGAAATTGAACGCAATGTTTTATTGCTGAAATTCGATATTATTTAATACTTAACTCGTGCCCCAGTATTTACAAATGCAGTTAACATTCAAGAGTTCTAAGGTTCAAAACAACTATCAGTATAGTCACTTCTCTAAAATGAGGAGAATGGGCGTCGACTATAAACAACGCGTGCAAACTATCTCGCATCCATAATCAGGCTACCTAGTAGAAATATTCTGTTTTTTTTTTTTTTTTTGTCCCATACACCACATGAAATGCCTTGTATGTTCTCCTAAAAAGTCTTCCGGAAGGCGTTGCTTCATCACATGGCATATCTGCGAGCTATTTGGAGCATTTATTAAAACACGATGTCAACTATCGGTTTAGAAGTAACAAATTACTATTTAATTTTCACAGATCAGTTCGAAAATCTGTTAACCTCAGCCTGTCACAGCCTACAGCTTGTAATATATCTAATAACTGGTAATCACTTCGTTCAGACCGACATATTGCGAACATTTTTCAACAATAACTACTCCACACACACAAGAAATTCTATTCCGAGAATTGGAGCCATCGACCGGAAAGCCAGGCATTAAGCCAGAGTAATTGCTGGAAAGCGAGCAAAATACACGACAATAGCGAAGGAGGGGAAAAAAGGTTCCTTGTGAAGTGGAGCCCCCTCAGGACATTACAGCGGCCCCTCCTCCTTCCTCGAAGGTTGAAATGAAACCTGGAAAACATTCTGCACCGAACAGGATTTCTTTTCGCGAAGAAAAGAATTTTGCAGTTTGGACGTATAGGAGGGTGATTGTATTCGATTTATAATACAGACTAATGACTTTATTCGCTTTAATTCAAAAGTTATAACTGCACAGAAACAGTTTGAGTTATTCCAGTAAATGTATATAAATAGTTTACAGTTAAACTGCAAATTGTGCTGCGCAAAAATATATTCATTTCTTTTCCAACCATTTTTCAAATGTAATGCCAAAATTTCGTAATTAAACAAAGTTCTGTTCTAAACTATGTTTTCTCATTTGAATAGAAATTTATTTACATATTATTTGACGTTATTTTTACTTTTTATACTGTATCATGGACAACTAACACTGACTGTACAATTTAAAACGTAATTAAAAAAAAAATAATTTACTTTAAAGAAATATGAATAGTGTTAATTGTGAATAACATTGGTGAATATTAATAATTGGTGTTATATATAAAGTAAACATTATTAAATGTTACATATTCTGTTAATATTATTAAATATTATATATTATGTTAATATTAATAAATGCTAATATTTATGCAAATAAATGTATATAAATAATTTATTGTTAAATTGCAAATTGGGGAATAATTGCAAAATATACCGTATAGCATCCAAGCTACCCAATAGAAAGATTTTGTGTTTTTCACAAAGCACATGAAATGACTTGTATGTTCTAATAAAAGTTCTTATAGAAGGCGTTGTTCACTTCACGCTGCCCTCATCATTCTCATCATGTCTGCGAGTTCTTCAGGACATATATTATAACACGAGGATCACTGATGTTATAAAAAATATACTGAAATAAGTATATTAGTTTCTTTTATTTTAAACTCTGATTTAATCGAAACGAAAAATAAATATTGGTTCGGAAATGACAAATTATTATTAAATTTTTTAGAAGATCAGTTTGAAAAGCTGTTAACTGCAGCCTGTCACTGAATGGAAGGTTATGTAATAACTAGTAATCAATTCGTTCAGACCGACATACATCGAATATTTTTCAGCAATAACTGCTCCGGTTCCTTCCACACACATGGGCTTCTGCTCCGCCGATTGGAGCCATCGACCGGAAAGCCAGGCATTGAGCCGGAGTAATTGCTGGAAAGCGAGCAAAGGACACGACAATAGCGAAGAAAGGGGAAAAAAGTTCCTTCTGAAGTGGGGCCCTCTCAGGACATTAGAGCGGCCCTTTCCCTCCCTCGGAGTTTTAAGTGAAACCTGGAAAACATTCTGCACCGAACACGATTTCTTTTTCGCGAAGAAAATAATTTTGCGGTTGGAGATTGAGGAGGGCGATTGTATTCGATTTCTAATACAGGCTAATGACTTTCTTGGCGTTAATTCAAAGATTATAACTGCATAGAAACAGTTGTTCTAATAAATCGCATAAATATTTTATAGTTAAATTGGTGTAGCATAAAAATATATTTACAAAAAATTCGTAATTAAACTATGTTTTTTTTGTTAATTTAAATAGAAATTTATTTAAAAATAATTTCGATATTATGTAAATTTTTGTACTGTATCAGGGACAAACACCTTTGGCTGTACAATTGTGTATGCAAATAAAAAATTAATTTCAATTTAAAAAATTTGATTATTGTTAATTGAATACTGTCTTGTAAACTTCTTGTCTGTTTAAAATATAAATTTCTTTAAAATTATTTTGGTATTATATATACATTTTTATAATCATGGGCAGACACCTGTGTATGCAAACTGTGTATGCAAATTAAAAAAAAAAATAATTTCGATTTAAAAAAATTTGAATATTGTTAATTGAATATTATTGTGAATAAATGAATGAATGAATAATGAAATTTGATCATTATTGTAAATAAAGCTTTTGAATATTATTGAATGTTGTATATTAAATTAATAATAATGATAATAATAATAATATATGTATTATGTATTATTAAAACTTAACATTTATTTGAGTACGAAATTAAAAAAAAAAAGTAAGTAATTAAGATTTAAAAAAATTTTAATATTGTTAATTGTGAATAAGCTTGCTGAATATTATTAAAAGTTAAATATTATGTTAATATTATTAAATAGATATTACATGAGATGTTTTCGTCTACGGGGTAGAGTTGTGCCTGGTATGTCCAAAGATCTATGGTCGTGCTTAGACAGGGAGCTGCCTGGTTTAAAAGTGGTTTCCGAAGAGCTACAGAACACCCCTGGGACTGGCGGGACTGGAGTTCGAAACGTTTCGCACGAAGCGACAAAGTACTAGTTACTCAGCCTCTGACTAGTGTATATATTCATATATATATATATATATATGTTTCAACTTCAAATAAAGTTTTGCTCTACATATTGGCTGAAGTTGAACAAAATGTTTTATTGTTGGTGCTCAATAATTTTGAATACTCAACTCGTGGTCCAGCAATAGCAAATGCAGTCAACGTGTAGAATTACTAACATTCGAAACTTATATCTTTACAGCTACGGGTTTCAGAAATGAGAAGAATGGACGGTGACTTTAAACAATATGTGTAAACAATCTCGCATCAATAATCAGACTGAAAGAGTCTTAGTATTTTTCACATAACGCACGAAAGGCCTTGTATTTTTTCCTAAAAGTCCTTCCGTAAGGCGGTGTCTTTCATCATATCGCATGTCTATGATTTCTACGAAACAAACATTAAAACACGAGGTCCTCTGATGATATGTTGTAATGAGCATCTTAGTTTCTTTTAACTTTAATTCTTGTTTCATCTAAACTAAAAATAAATATCGGTTTAGAAATAACGAATTATTTTTCAATTTTCACAGATCAGTTTGAAAATCTGTTAATCTCAGCCTGTCACAGCCTACAGCTTGTCATATATCTAATAACTGGTAATCACTTCGTTCAGACCGACATATTTCGAATATTTTTCAACAATAACTACTCCACCCACACAGGGGTTCTGTTCCGCCGATTGGAGCTATCGACCGGAAAGCCAGGCATTAAGCCAGAGTAATTACTGGAAAGCGAGCAAAAGACACGACAAAAGCGAAGGAGGGGAAAAAAGGTTCTTGTGAAGTGGGGCCCCCTCAGGACATTAGAGCGGCCCCACCTCCTTCCTCGGAGGTTGAAATAAAAACATGGAAAACATTCTGCACCGAACAACATTTCTTTTCGCGAAGAAAAGAATTTTGCAGTTTGGGCGTTGAGGAGGGCGATTGTATTCGATTTATAATACGGACTAATGACTTTATTCGATTTAATTCAAAAGTTATAACTGCACAGAAACAGTTAAAGTTATTCCAGTGAATGTATATAAATAGTTTACAGTTAAACTGCAAATTGTGTTTGGAAACATATATTATTTTCTATTCCAACCATTTTTTAAATGTAATGCCAAAAATCCTATTAAACAAAAGTTCTGTTCTAAACTATGTTTTCTCATTCGAATAGAAATTTATTTATGTATTATTTGATGTTATTTTTATTTTTTATACTGTATCATGGACAACCAACACTGACTGTACAATTTAAAACGTAATTAAAAAAATAACTTAGTTTGAGAAAATTTGAATAGTGTTAATTGTGAATAACATTGTTGAATATTAATAATTGGTGTTATATATTAAGTAAACATTATTAAATGTTAAAAAATTAATTTCGATTTAAAAAAATTTGAATATTGTTAATTGAATATTATTGTGAATAAAATGAATGAATGAATAGTGAAATTTGATCATTATTGTAAATAAAGCTTTTTGAATATTGTTGAATGTTGTATATTAAATTAATAATAATGATAATAATAATAATATATGTATTATGCATTAAAACTTAACATTTATTTGAGTAGAAATTAAAAAAAAAAAAAAAAAAAGTAATTAATTAAGATTTAAAAATTTTAATATTGTTAATTGTGAATAATTTTGCTGAATATTATTAAAAGTTAAATATTATGTTAATATTATTAAATAGATATTACATGAGATGTTTTTCTTTCTACGGGGTAGAGTTGTTACCCGTATGTCCAAAGATCTATGGTCATATTAGACAGGGAGCTACGGTTTAAAAGTGGTTTTCCGAAGAGCTACAGACACCCCTGGGACTGGCGGGACTGAGTTCGAAACGTTTCGCACGAAGCGACAATGTACTAGTTACTCAGCCTCTGACTATATATATATTCATATATATATATATATATATATATATATATATAGTCATTTAAAAAAAATATTTTATATATTTGTTTTCAACTTCAAATAAAGTTTTGCTCACATATTGGCTGAAATGAACAGAATGTTTTTTATTGCTGGTGCTCAATATTTTTGAATACTCAACTCGTGGTTCAGCAATAGCAAATGCAGTTAACATGTAGAAGTACTAATATTCGGAAACCTCTATCTTTACAGCTACCAGTTTCAAATGAGAAGATCTGACGACGACTTTAAATAGTGTGTTTAAGCCGTCTCGCATCAATCAGACTGCGCAGTAGATAAATTCTGTATTTTTCGCATACGACACAAAATGCTTGTATGTTCTCCTAAAAGATCTTCCGAAAGGGAGTGTCCGCATATTATCGCCATTCCCTCTTCGGAGGCATACTACATTAAAACACAAGGTCCACTGATGTCGCCTTAGTTTCTTTTATTTTTAATTCATTGCTTCATCCAAATCAAAATATATATCTGTTTAGAAAAGACAAATTACTATTCAGTTTCCGAAGAACAGTTCGAAAGCTGTTAACTACAGCCTGTCACAGAACGGAATGTTATTTAATAACTGGTAATCATTTCGTTTAGACCGGACATATTTCGAAAATTTTTTCAACGACAATAACTGCTCCAGTTCCTTCCACACAGGGTTCTATTCCGCCGATTGGAGCCGTCGACCGGAACGCCAGGCTCTGAACCACAGTAATTGCTGGAAGGCGAGCAAAAGACACGAGAATAGCGAAGAAGGGGAAGAAAGTTCCTTGTGAAGGGTTTCCTCTGTGGACATTAGGAGTGGCCTTTCCTCTTCCTCGGAGATTGAAATGAAACCTGGAAAACATTCTGCACCGAACTTTTATAATTATTCATGTATGCACACATATAATTTTACTTAAAAGAAAAATAAGAATATGGCAACACCACCATCATCGTCATCAGCGGCACAACAGCCCCATGGTGGATCAAGGCTGTCTGTTTACTGGCAGATTGTGAGACTGGATATGGTTTCTTTTAAGGTAAGAGATGTCAACCCTACATTTAACTAAACACTGTTATATTAGACAAGAACCTACGGTTTAAAGTGGATTCCGAAATTCTACCCAGCACCGCCGGGATCCGAACTCGAAGCATGGGGCATCCAGTGCCAGAGTTCTAGTTACTCAGATTTGATTGTCATTTTCAAAAACATATTTATATATAGATTATATTTTTCAATTTCAAATAAAAATTTTGCTTACAAATTGGCTGAAATTGAACAAAATGTTTTATTGCTGAAATTCGATATTTTTTAAAACTAAACTCGTGGCCCAGTATTAACAAATGCAGCTAAAAATGCAGGAGTTCTAAGGTTCGAATCCACTAACTTTACAGTTATTGCTTTCAAAGATGAAGAGATTAGACTGTGACTGTAAACAACGTGTTTAAACCGTCTCACATCAATAATCAGTCTGAGTAGCAGAAAGATTCTGAATTTTTCGCATACCACACTAACTGTTTTGTATGTAGTTCTCCCAGTAGACAATGTCCTCATCTCAACGCATGTCTGTGAACTATCCGGGTCATACATTAAAACACGAGGCTTACTGATGTTATAAAAATATATTGGAATGAGCATCTCAGTTTATTTTATCTTAAATTCTTGTTACATCCAAAGTAAAAAATAAATATCGGTTAACAAGGGCAAATTATGATTCAATTTCCGACGATCAGTTCGAAAGGCTGTTAACTACAGTCTGTCCCAGAAAACGGAAGGTTATTTAATAACTGGAATCGAATATTTTTCAACAATAACTGCTCCAGTTCCTTCCCCCACACACACAGGGTTCTGTTCCGCCGATTGGAGCTGTCGACCGGAAAGCCAGGCATCAAGTCAAAGTAATTGCTAGAAAGCGAGAAAAAGGACACGTCAATAGCGAAGGAGGGGGAAAAAAGTTCCTTCTGGAGTGTTTCCTCTCAGGACATTGGAGCGGCCCTCTTCCTTTCCTCGGAGGTTGAAATGAAACCTGGAAAACATTCTGCACCGAACGAGATAATGTTGCGGTCGTTGAGGCGGGAGATTCTATTCTAATACGATTCGATTTCTAATACTATGACTTTATTCACTTTAATTCAAAGTTATGACCGCAGAAAATCTGTTATGTTAGTAGATATATATGGAGTTAAATTGCAAATTGGTACAACAGAAAAAATATATTCATTTCTTTCGAACCAAATTTTCAAATTCCAAATTGCCGAAATTCGTAATTAAACTGAGTTCTGCTCTAAGCAATGTTTTCTCGTTTAAATAGAAATTTATTGAGAAATTATTATGATAGTATTTTTATTTTTTATATTGTTATCATGATTGTTATCAAAGATTTTATCATGGATAAACAACTTTTTTTGACTGTACCATTAAGTAGGTAAATTAATTTAGTTTTAAAATATTTGAATATTGTTAATTGTGCATGAAATTGTTGAAAATTATGAAATGTTACATATTATGTTAATATTATTAAATGTTATATATTATGTTAATATTATTAAATGCTAATATTTATGCAAATAAATGTATATAAATTGTTTATTGTTAAATTGAAATTGAGGAATAATTGCAAAATAAACCGCATCGCATCAAGCTGCCTAGAAGAAAGATTTTGGGTTTTTCACATACCACATGAAAGGCCTTGTATGTCTCCTAA
>BPLR01013519.1:0-20327 GCA_021605095.1 Caerostris extrusa
TATCACCTTTATCTTTCAAAAGTGGATTGAATTTGAAATTAAAAAGCTTTTTATGCTATCTTACAAGAGCCATTCACAAAAGTAACGCTGTTTGTTTTTAGAATAATTGTTGGGATGACTTAGTAATTTTATATAAAAATGCGACAATTATAAAAAATTATTAATAAAATAAAATAGCAATAAATATTGCAAAAACATTAAATAAATGAATACTTAATGAAATACAATAAAAGTTGCAGAACAAATATTCATTAATTAAAAAAATAATTAATGAAATGAAATTAAAAACACGAGATAAAATAATTAATGCAAAATGAAATACAGTGAAAATTGCAACCAAATATTTGTTGAGCTAATGGAGGATACGAGCCAAAATACAACAAATATTGTGAAATATTTATTATATTATAACAAAAAGTATAGTTATATTTTTATTTAAAATATTATTATTTATTTTATAACAAAATTGCAAAAATATTAATTAATTAATGGAAATATTTAATGAAATAAAATAAAAATTGCAACAAAATATTTGAGTGGCTTGAATACTTAATAGTAGTAGAAAAAAATTGCAGCAAAAATATTTATTAATCAATGCAATAATTAATGAAATGCAACAAAAAATTTTAATAATATTTCATTAATAAAACAGTACTTATTTTTTCCCTTTTTTTCTCTTAAAAAATTATATAAAGTGAAGAATATAAAACGTTTTCTTATTTTAAAAATATATGTATTAAAAATAAATTTATTTCTTCATTTAGTTATACTTTTTATTTCTCTGATACTTAAGAATTATATTATAAAATTTGTTTAAGAAACTATGTAAAAGCCTTTTATTAGAACATACATAAAATGATCAATTTAATGATTTAACAGTTGTAAAATAGTCAATGCACAAATCCCTGTTTTAGTTATTTTCGAATGCATTGGTTACGATGATAGAAAAAGAGAATACATTTATGCCCATAAATTAAGGATGATGTCAATGAGAAGTTCGATTATGATTTTTACTCCCTGGAGCAAATTTCAAAAGAACCTATTTACAAAAAACAGTATAACATGGTTATTGATGGTTAATATGGAGTATGTCTCCTGAAGATGCAATACTAGGCCTTACAATGCTGAGTGTCAAATTATCAATCTGACCTTGGGAATATTACACCACTCATCAAGCAATGACCTCCCGAAGTTCCAGTTGACAGGTGGGAGGGGGGTTGACGGCTGCAATTCGTCGGCCAAGCATATCCCACACATGCTCTATTGGATTCAAGTCCGGTGAGCATGCTGGCCAATCCATACGGGTGATATCCTCCAATTGAAGGCATTCGTCTACAATGTTTGCACGGTGAGGACGGGCGTTGTCATCCATAAACAGAAATTCAGCACCCATGGCGCCCCGAAACAAACGTACATGTTGTTCCAGAATGACATCCCGATAGATGTGGCCTGTCATCGTTACACTCTGAACATGCAGGTCAGTTCTGGAACCAAGAATAATTCCTCCCCAAACGAGCCATCCTGCACCACCGTAACGGTGTCGTTCAATGGTGTTCTCTTGGTGGTAACGGGTACCTGGCGCTCTCCATATGAAAGTCCGGCGAGAATCAGACTGCAAACCAAACCTGACTCGTCGGAAAACATCACACAAGACCACTGTTGCGGTGTCCACAATGCATGCTCTCTACTCCAGGTTAATCGCAGGCGACAGTGAGTTGCGGTAAGTGGAACACATCTGACAGGCCTACGAGCATATAGACCAATGTGCCCTAAGCGTCTGTACACGGTCTGCCTTTGAAACTGTCGTACCGGTAGCTGAAGAGAGCTGACGAGACAGGTCTGATGCTGTGCCCGTCTGTTTCTTTTGGCAGTAACTGCTAAATACCGGTCCTCATTCGGCGTTGTAACTCGGGGCGACCTGTGCTGTAAACATCTACCACATTACCATCATCTTGGAATCGTTGCCAAAGCCTGGAGATGACACTCTGGGCGATTCCAAGTTCCTCGGATACTTCCAGCTGGTACGTCCACATTCCAGTCGTCCGATAATTCTACCACGTAAAAATCATCCAAATGCTTCCTTTGTGCCATAACTATGCGGTTATTGCACTGAAAGGCTTTTTAAAGCGCTTGTGAACAATTTTACTTCTTGCCACCATTCCTTATATACCCCCTCTTACACTCGTCATTGTGACGTATACGCGCCATTTGGTGGTTTCCTGTAATTTGCATATTCTTCTTCAAGATGTGTGTGATAATTCTACAGGTGAAATTTTTTAATAAGCCTTCAGTAGCATTGAAAATATAATATGCATCCTTAAACGTGGTTGCTCTAATGCAGCTGGCAATATAGAGGCAGTTGATCTTTATGTCATGAGCAAGCGCTGAACCGACGTTACTCATTTAGCATTATCCAGAGGGCCCGTGTAGCTTGAAGATAGGCTACAGACGCGAGTAATACTAACCTCACAACTCTCTACGTTCCTATTAGACCGGGGCTTACGGTTTAAAATCGATTCCGAACTACAAACATCCATGAACTCGAACCTGAAACCCGCTGTGCAGAGCGCTAGCCACTCGGCCATTAGGCCCCTGCAGGCCTAAAACGTTCGATTACTTTAAAAAAACAAACTTATTTATTAGTAATATAAAATGTACAGAATAATAAAAAGGATTTTTACTCAATGTATTCAAAACATTTATAAATAAGTTAAAAACGTAGTTTAGTTTAAGGCTAACATATTTTATTCTAGATTGCAAGGGACTATCTTTCATAGTAAAGGAACTGTAAAATTAAAAAAAAAAAAAAAAGGACATATTGAAAAACAATGAGAAATTTTACAACTGTATTTTAAATATTTACAATTATTTAAACTTAAAAACTGTAATTAAACGATTGAGTAAAGTTGATTTAATTGAAAAAATAATACCCCTCACTCAAAAATAAAAAATCAAGGAGTTCGAGAAAAATTCAGTAAAATACTTGTAATTTATTCTGCCCGACTCGTGGTTCAGTAGCAACGCTCACCGCTGGCAAATATTAGGGCTAAAGTTCAATCCGTTAGCAGCTTTGTTGTAGACACTGTTTCCAAAATCGAGGAGGCTCGTTGGCGTTTGGGATGTTCAACATCTTGCCTCATGAGTCGGACTACCTGGTGGGGAGTTTTTCGGTTTTCTCCCATACGATATGAAAATGCGGCGTAGTTCACTAAAAGCCCTCCATGAAGACACTGCCCTTTTCGTCAGCTTCACGGACTTCTCTCTACGAGCGCCCATCACAACAGAAGCTGCCCCTCCCTTCCATGAGACTACACAGGTTCTTTGGACTTGGTCTAGATCAGAGGTGGCCATCACAAATGATCTTATTGGCCACTTTGGAAATATATCATAACTCCACATGGCGCATATAAAATCTATATATCCTATATTAGATATACACCAACTATAGACATTTTTTGAAGAAAAATGGAAACACAATGAGTTATTATTTTTATGTTTACTAGTATTCTTACATGTAAATATAAATAATACAATAATAATGATACTAATCGCACATTGTAAAAGAAATATATAACACTAAAAATGAAATATTAAAAATATATAAATATAAACGAAATAAAAAAAAAAATATTTATTTTACTGGTGCGATATGTGTTTCTCCACTCTTTCACTTAGCTTTTGCAAATCGATCTCCATTTGGGTATTTGCACATCGTATTGACTCCCATTATTGTCAACATTGTTTCGCATCCGTTATGTTTGAGCGTGTTTTATGTTGGATCGGGATAATTTCATTTTTTCATTTTTGAAAAAAAAAAAAACGAAATTTGCAGGTGTAAGTTGAACCAAAAGCACTAACAACTTGAACTAAGAGTCAGGTTTGCTCTTGCTGTCAAAAATCAACTGTGAGTATCTAGAAATAATCACTTAAAGATCACTCACATAGATCCTGTTATATTAGATGTTTCAAGATGCGAAGTTACAGTTATGCATCATGAGTTCGCAGTTTATGAGTTCGCAGATTATTCTGCGAACTCATAACTGTAAACTCACAAATAAAACAGGCAATATCTGTCCTATATTCGCAAGAATATTATTTTAAAAAAGTTAATTTTTCTCATAATTTCTTCAGTTCATTTTTGAATAGATGGATGCACACACAATGTATTTTTTTAATACGTTGGTTTTCACTACTTTGACCCTTATAAAAAAATATATTTTGTAAAATATGATAAAGTAGTAGACAAAAGTAATAATAAGGTAAAGTAGTAGACAGCAAAGTAGTAATAAAGAAAAAGTAGTAGTAAAGTAGACAGCCACATCTAGACCCCAGGTCTAGATGTTTCTGTCTGCCAAGTGATAGAAACAACAGCAAACAGAATTTATTCTCAAATAATTCTTTTAATATATATGCACCACAAGACTAACCAAAATTCTTTTCAAAACATTAGCGCCTTTTTTTTTTTTTCCACCACCAAAATTTACAACCTTTTTCCAGAAACAAGTCCGCGACACCATAGCCTCCTCTCCAAACTACCATTTTGCAACTTATAATAAAATTATTAAACTTCCCGAACTTTTCCCGCCATTTGATTACTCGAGAGATCCATAGCTGGGGTAATACTTTTACCAAATATGCAAATGGCGCTCTAACAACCCCAAAGAAAGAATTTTCGAGGGCTCTGAATGGAACGCCTGTTAAAGTATTCGAACATTCCTTACGGTGACGATACTTTACGGGCTCCGTCTAGACTTTTATTATTTAAAACCTAACTGCGCTACCTCGCAAATCAATTTATTTCGCCAATGTTGTTATCTTAGCTAAGAGACGGCAATGGCGGGAGCTTTTTATCCCTTGCACCTAATACGGGCACATCTTTTGATTTACATTCGCCAGCGTCGTCTAACCTAATGGCGCTATACGACCTATTTTTTTGGCGTGTTTATGGCCCGTCTGTTTTATTTAGTTCTTTGTTTAAATCATTTGGGAGGTTTTGGCGTGAGACTGGTTTAAAGCGTGCGAAGAGCGTACTTTTATTTTTAACTATGTATATACGTTGTTTCGTTTTACGGATACTGAAAATTAAATTTTGAATTAAATTAAATTTATTTAAATCAAATTAATTAAATTAAATTTATTTAAATAAAATTAATTAAATGAAAATATATTTATTAATTAAATTAAATTAAATTAAATTTTTGTCATACATCCAATGCTTTAATTTAATTTAAGAATCAAATAAAATGAGTGAACAATTGACAAATTTACAATTTACAATTTACAATTTACAAATTTACAATTCATATTTTTTACAAATTTACAAATTTACAATTTATATTTACAAATTTACAATTTACAACTTTACAGTTTGCAATTTACAAATTAAAATTTACAATGTTTTTATTTCAGTTTAAAAAATAAAAATTCCTTGAAAATCATGGAAAAGAATGCATTTTATTTGGACCCCAATATGTTTTTTTTTTTTTTTTTGTCATGCTTGACAGAAAAAAATTTAAATTGTTTAATTAATTTTTAATTTAATTTTTTTTTTTTTTTTTTACTACGCTTATTTTAAAAAAATTATTTGCTAGTTTCAGAAATATTATTTTTATATAAGTAAAATTAAAAGAAAATGTGTTAAACCTGACATGTCTACATTGCCTCATGATCAAGAACAACCTTAATAATAAAGCAGAAGCGGGATTGAACTGAAGAGATTGAATGTCTTGCTGCTCATGGCCTTAATGCAGACGGCTTTAGAGAAATATTTGCCTAGCATGCCTTCCGTATGTAGCCTATTTATAGAGGAAGTATTTGCCTAGCATGCCTTCCGTATGTTTAGAGGAAATATTTGCCTAGCATGCCTTCCGTATGTAGCCTAAATATAGAGGAAAAATTTGCCTAGCAACGTATGTAGCCTATATATAGAGGAAATATTTGCCTAGCATTGCATGTAGCCTATTTATAGAGATTCGCCTAGCACGTATGTAGCCTATGTATAGAGGAAATATTCGCCTAGCATGCCTTCCGTATGTAGCCTATGTATAGAGGAAATATCTTGCCTAGCATGCCTTCCGTATGTAGCCTATGTATAGAGGAAATATTTGCCCAGCATGCCTTCCGTATGTAGCCTATAGAGGAAATATTTGCCTAGCATGCCTCCGTATGTAGCCTATATATAGAGGAAATATTTGCCTAGCATGCCTTCCGTATGTAGCCTATATATAGAGGAAATATTTGCTCAGCATGCCTTCCGTATGTAGCCTATATATAGAGGAAATATTTGCCTATCATGCCCCGTATGTAGCCTATATATAGAGGAAATATTTGCCTAGCATGCCTTCCGTATGTAGCCTATATATAGAGGAAATATTTGCCTAGCATGCCTTCCGCCTATATAGAGGAAAATAGCATCCTGCATGTAGCCTATATATAGAGGAAATAATATATATAGCCACATGTTAGGCATGCTAGGCAAATATTTCCTCCATTATAGAAGAAATATTTGCCTAGCCTATCTTTCATCTGAAGCTAATATATATATATATGGAGGACACAAATATTTGGTTAGCCTATCTTCTATCTATTGTTTATATATGGAGGACAGAAAATATTTGGTTAGCCTATCTTCATCTGAAGCTAATATATATATGGAGGACAAATATTTGGTTAGCCTATCTTCTATCTATTGCTTATATATGGAGGACAGATAAATATTTGGTTAGCCTATCTTTCATCTGAAGCTAATATATATATGGAGGACACAAATATTTGGTTAGCCTATCTTCTATCTATTGCTTATATATGGAGGACAGATAAATATTTGGTTAGCCTATCTTCATCTGAAGCTAATATATATATATGGAGGACACAAATATTTGGTTAGCCTATCTTCTATCTATTGCTTATATATGGAGGACAGATAAATATTTGGTTAGCCTATCTTTCATCTGAAGCTAATATATATATGGAGGACACAAATATTTGGTTAGCCTATCTTCTATCTATTGCTTATATATGGAGGACAGATAAATATTTGGTTAGCCTATCTTTCATCTGAAGCTAATATATATATATGGAGGACACAAATATTTGGTTAGCCTATCTTCTATCTATTGCTTATATATGGAGGACAGATAAATATTTGGTTAGCCTATCTTTCATCTGAAGCTAATATATATATATGGAGGACACAAATATTTGGTTAGCCTATCTTCTATCTATTGTTTATATATGGAGGGACAGATAAATATTTGGTTAGCCTATCTTCAATCTGTAGGCTATATATGAAGGACAGATACAGAGAGCAATACGGCGGAAGTTTTTTATCCTCATACCTAATGAGGGTATAGCTTATTATTAATTATTTCAGTTTTAAAATAAAAATTCCATGAAAATCCAGGACAAGAACACATTTTATTAGGAGACCAATATGGTTTTTTTTTGTCATACATGAAGATTTTTTTTTTTTTTTTTGTCATAGCATTACATTTTACTTATAGAAATTTTATAACCAAACTTTTTTATTGACCCATTTATTCATTCAATTAATCTACATCATCTATAATGACACTAGTTATCGGAGAAATGGTAATCTATTCCCTTTTTTTTTCCTGCTGTTACTGAATCCCGACGTAAGGAAAATTGATTTGGCTAGAATGTCATAAATCAAACTGATGGAACTCGTTATATGGAGGAAAAACTTTCTGCTTTCATTTCTTTGTTGAAAGTGCTATTAAGACAATTCTAAATGTATAAAATGGTAGAAAAATTAGTTTAAATCTTAAATTTACTCGTTTAGTATATTTAGTTTATAGTATTACATTAACCTATAGAAGTTGATGCTCAATCTTTGAAATGTTTTATTTTTTGAAGTCGCAATCTGATAACATAAGAAATAGATTTTACATTAATGGACGATTTAAATGTTTACATTTAATATTTTCATGAAATAAAATGATTTTTAAGATTTAAAAATATTTATTTCATTTATACAAATGCGTCATTTATATGAAAAAGACAAATACTTTCAAATTTTTGGTACTCTAATATACAATTATTTGTGGTGGTATTATCATGGTACTATTTAAAGAAAATGTTATTATTGAGCATATGAAAGATAATGCCATGAAATTTGATGTCCATATTTGTATGAATGTATCTTCATTAAACGTAAAAGTTTTCAATCGTTAAGTAACACGAAGAAACATTAAACTCCAAAACACAGAAAGACCGATATTGTACTATATTTATGATTTCAAAGTTACAAGAATGAGATCTACACAAAAAGAATGTAATAAAAGAACTTGGACAAACTGGATCCTCGAATCAATAGAAGTAGGTAGAAATTTTAAGAAGCTTACAGTTCATGTTATGTATTCAGGTTTATAAAAGTTTTCGTAGATAAAAGAATCATGTTATTGATCACTAACGTAACCGAACAGGCCTGAATGGCCGAATGTCTAGTGCTCTGGCTCTCGGTGCCACAGGGTTCGAGTACTGGCAGTGTCATGGATGTTTGTAGGGGTTCGAATCCTTTTAAACCGTAGGTTCCACCTAATCCCCTGATCGTAGAGCGTTGTCTTGAGGTTAGTCAGTCTTCAGTCCTTCTGGTTCTCTCTCAAAAGTGAAGCTGCATATTACCCTTAGTCAGGATCAGTCGCCTGTGACGGGGTCTTTGGACCTGGTATAGGTTTTCCTGCTTCATGGGGATTAGTAACAACAACACATGGCAGAACAGCTCGTAACGGAATTTAATTTGCTCGTTACGGTGAAATGCTTGCCGAGAGATATTTATGAATAACTGATTTACAGTAATTCCTTAATGATTCAATGCCGCTCTAAAAGATTCCTGTTGTTGTGTGCCAACTGTGTAGCAATAAGTAGGTGACGCTGACTCCTGTTGTTGCATTTATCCTGTTCACTACAAAAACGATTCTCTCGACGAAATCTCCTCTTTTTTGAAATACCAACTAACCATAGTTAATTGTTAATGGCTAACTACTGATAGTAGCTAAAAAAAAAAAGGCTTTCAGGTTACGGATCATAGTACATTACGAATATTTGTAGACAATTTAAATGCTGTTACGATAGGTTTCTGCTATCTTAAAAACATCCAAATGGCCTTTAAAACTGAAAACGTTTATCTTTTAATTATATGACATTCGTCTGTAATCAGAACATGATTAGCATATGGTATCAAAGAATCAGTTTGAATCGCTCGCAAATTACAACATTTTTGTCCCTAAAATTACTGCTAAGAATTATATGGAGCTTCTGATTATAGGCAAAAATTACTATACGTTTGTGTTGCATGCCATCATCAATAGCACGGGTGGGCCTCCAATTCTTAACCTGTAATACAGCAAAACCTTTTTCTACTGCGTCTATCCATCGCAACTAGGGTCGTCCACTTCCCTTTGTCTCTGTGGTTTGCCAAAAGGAGCGTTTTTACAGGGTTTAAATCATTCATTCTAAATACATGAGTAGCTCAGTTTAATTTATTGATTGTAATAACTTTTATAATATCTGGGTCTTTATTATTTATAAATTTTTGCTTTGTACTGTCTTCTCCAACAATTACTACATGTCAGAAAAACAAACTAAATAAAACATTCTCCGATAAGGAAGCCATGCCGCACAAGTCAAGCCAAGTTGCCTTCTAGCCGTGTGTGGTTTTCCATGTTACCCAAGTACAAGTTGCCCAAGTCTTCTTCTTCATTGGCTCAACAGCCCCACGATGGACCAAGGCCGTCTGCCTTCTGACAGATTTCACGACAGGAGATATATTCTTTTTACTGAGTAGGTTTGTCAGCCTCACGACATAGACAGGGACCTACGATTTACAGTGATTTCCGAACCACAGCAAACATCCGTTGCACCGCCGGGACACGAGCTCGAAACCCGTGGCACCTAGCCCTGTGAACGCTAGTCAGCTGGCCATCAGGCCTCTCGACATAGTCTAAGGTAGTTAAATCACTAGTTAGACTGAAATGGATAACACCCTTAACACGTTTCTTCCAAGATCCAAACATTCAGATTGTCATTAACCACCAAATTATAGCAATACAGTCTTAGGAAAAAGTATTTATTCTTATCTACTTTATATTAAAAGCAAAATTACAAAAATGATGTGGATTTTGAATATTTTTGATTACATCATGTTCCCCTATTCACAAACTCGAAATGCTTATGTTTTTAATACGATTTTATTAGCTTCAGCTGTATGTTTGTATGTTTGTATGTATGTATGCAACTGCCTTTTTTCCCCTGAAGATCTGTTTCTCCTCATATACACTATTTAAGCTGCAAAGAAACATTTACAGGCATCTTACAGAAAAAGAAAACAGTTGATTCTTTTAATACGCTTTTTATATTAGTTTCACCTGTATGTTTGTTTGTTTGTTTGTTAGTTTGTTTGTAACTGACTCTTTGGGCTCGATTTTGCCCTACTTTAAGCGATCAGATTTAATTTAGACGTTGTAGACTTATCAAGGACCGACGACACTAAAAATAGTTTGATAAGTTTATTATCTCATCATGATTAGGATCGCCAGGATTAGAGATTTTATTTTAACTTATGAAGTGTAAATTTAACCCACGTAGAATGAAAGTATTCAGTAAAGACATTCAAACCTACGTGGGACAGTGGCACAACGGACTATTCTATTTAGCCTTTGTTTTACTCACAATTACATTATTGTGAGAACTATAGTTCCACCTCCGTACCGGGACCTCATTTAAATATACTCAAAACAAAATAAACACTCAAAACATGCTTTTAGAGCTAATCAAACTAAAAAGTAAAAAATAAATGAATAGTTTAAAAACTAAAAACACGCTTTTAGAGTTAATCAAACTAAAAAGTAAAAAATAATTGTTAACATAAGAATAAAATGACTGACGAGAAAAGGAATGTCACTGTTCTAAAAGCGTGGGGTGCTTTGTATGACATTTTAAAACTAACTCTGTATTTCGGAATGAAACTAGTGAAAAATTATAACGATTGATATCGAGAACCTCACGCTTTTAGAACAGTGACATTCATTTTCTCGTCAGCCATTTTATTCTTATGTTAACAATTATTTTTTACTTTTTAGTTTGATTAACTCCTAAAAGCGTGTTTTTTAGTTTTTAAACTATTCATTTTTATATAAACATTTTAAATAAGTATATTTTGAAAAAAAAACTGTTTACATTAATGAGTTAGTTAACAAAGAAAATAAATTAGTTTACGTATACACAAGAAATTAATGACACTTCAGGATACAGATCAATCATTTTCAGAACTTTCCAAGAACAGCCCCTTTAAATTTATCTTGACATATGCTATATTTTTTATTCTGATCCTTTAAAAATCCAAAAAGAAAGAATAATAATAAAGTAATGCCGCACTAGAAAAAAAAATTCTTGTCAACTTCTTGACGTCCCTAAAAGAAAAAAAGAAATTGGCCATTGGCCAAAACTTTTCTTTTCCCTCTTTTTAAAAAAAGAAGATATCTATTTATTTTTTATGATCCATAGCGTTTCAGAATTCAACAGCAGCCTTCATAAAGTGCTGTCCGTTAAAAAAGACTTTATATCGCCAACAATTTTTTTTTTCTTTTACCACAGGCTATATGAAAGTCATGCGATAGGGTTGCGCAAGTAAACTTAGGAGAGGCTATCGAACCACTTTGTGAAGTCCAAAACGTGGAAAGTTTAGAGGGAGAAGAAAAAGTCTGAAAAAGTATATAGAAAGAAAAAAAGATGTATATTAAGTCAGCTTAAAGCAGCTCAAGTTTGAAAATTGGAATTGCTATACTTATATTTTTATCTACGAAAAAAAAAAGTGTTTGACCAGAAATCTTGGGTCCATTTATTGGCAAACAGATAGCATATTTTCGTTGGATTTTGTAATTCTTTTTTTCCGCAAAAAAAGAGAGAATCTTTTAGCCATTTTGACAGATCTGTATTTGTTTTTGCCAGGCTCAGTTTTGAGACAGATTAAAAACATTTTTTTTACGTAATTTTCACTTAAAGTCTTTCTCAGAAGGCTTACATTTTTATTATGGATAGAATACAGAAACATCAATTAATATAGGCTTTTATAATTGTATTATTAAGTTAAAATTTGCGAGAAGTTTTTATGTAAGATAAAAGTTCTTTTTTAATGCCTTTTGGTAGACATTGATCAATAGCATCATTTCGCACAAATGATTTTGTAGTATATTCTAAATTATGGAATATCTATTTGTTTGGAGTCATTCCACGAATCTATAATTATCTATTTTTAAAAGTGTTAAATATTGTATGTCTCTAATCGTTTGTGTGCCAATAAAAGCTATGAGTTCTCCAACCTGTGCTGCAAGTGTCTCAATCCGCCACACCAAGTTACAATCTGTTTGCCAACCTGCCATTACACTAATTCTTTTATTTTAATAAAGAAAAATTATAAACAGATTGAGATTGGATATATTTGAGATAAAAACTGTTGATGATGTTCTCTAGAATGGTGGAAAAGATCAGAATAGAGGTTCCAGAATGGAGGATTCTTACGAATACTGCAACGTACGTGCGTTTCTTTTTGAGATCAGAAAAGAGAGAGAAACCAAGCAGACTGTCCGAATTTTCTATAATGAACAGTATGTATTTCTACTGTGAAGATCGATTGCAATATAGAACAGTGCAGATCGATTGCAATATAAAACCGAGTAGATATATTACGATAATTAACATGGTAGATAGATTGCAATATAAAACCGGAGTAGATATATTACGATAATTAACATGGTAGATAGATTGCAATATAGAACAGTGCAGATCGATTGCAATATAAAACCGAGTAGATATATTACGATAATTAACATGGTAGATAGATTGCAATATAGAACAGTGCAAATCGATTGCAATATAAAACCGAGTAGATATATTACGATAATTAACATGGTAGATAGATTGCAATATAGAACAGTGCAAATCGATTGCAATATAAAACCGAGTAGATATATTACGATAATTAACATGGTAGATAGATTGCAATATAGAACAGTGCAGATCGATTGCAATATAAAACCGAGTAGATATATTACGATAATTAACATAGTAGATAGATTGCAATATAGAACAGTGCAGATCGATTGCAATATAAAACCGAGTAGATATATTACGATAATTAACATGGTAGATAGATTGCAATATAGAGCAGAGCAGATAGATTAATATACGTAAGATAGATTACAATACAGAACAGTAACAGGGTAGATAAACTGCAATTTAAAATAGTGCTGATAGATACAATATATAATAGATAGATTGCAATATGTAACAGGGTAGACGGATTACAGTACAAAACAGTGCAGATAGATTACAATGTAGAACAGTGTAGATATATTGAAAAATAAAACAGGGCAGATAGATTATGAAATATATAATAGGCCAGATAGAATGAAAATTATAAAAAGACTACAAGATAGTTAAGTTACAAAAAAGATTGATAGCTAATGACTGAATAAAGAATAAAGTCCCTGTTGCTGCAATTTTTAAATCATTTTAAAAATATTAAATTTGCCCACGGTTACCTAATCTATGGCCAAGTGGCAACATAGGCAGATAGCGTGCAGCAGAGCTTAAAATCGAATATACTGGTAGCGTTCAATGTAGTCACAACTTTCAGAAGTGAGGATACTCGATAGCAATTGCGAAAATATATATAAACATTTTGCAGGGAAAATCAGACTGGTTGTTGGGAGTTTTCCTGGTCTTTCTTCCCTACGACACGCAAAGATGAGACACTTTCTAATTCAATATCCACTGAAAGGCTTTGTCCTCTTCTCATCACTGTTCGTGGGATATATAAATGTAATAAGTGCACTGTGATGTATCACAAAAAAAATATCTAATGTTATCCTTCATAAAATTGCAAATTGATCCATAAAAATTATTACTTTCTATCTTATTGATAAAGTTTGCCACAAAAGTTCTGCATCAGACTTTCTCTATGCGTGCAGAAAACACATAAGAAATGCTTGTCAAAGGAAATGACCATTTATCTTATGCAATGCAAGATATACTGATCCTAAACTAATGCGACGCAACGATCGGAAAAAGGATTGCCCAACAATTAATTCCCGTATCAAAAGGGAAAAAAGACTCTTGGGGCAAAAGCAACTTATTCTTTTGGGATTCATCAGCCAAAGTGCACTTACTTCATTTCCCGATCAACGAAATAATCATCGATAGGGATTCATCTATTCTTATGATCTGCGGCTAGGGAGAGCGCGGATCCCTTTTCTTCAATTCGCCCGATTCATATTCGAGGCGTGTCTTTTACCGGCGGATTCACTCAGGTTGATTAAGCAAAGCGCGAAACAAAACAAAAGATTTTTCCCTAACCAATTCTCGTGTTTGGCAAATGCCGAGATCTAGTAGTAATTGACCGCCGTGAAGGTCCGGGTATTTGCGGATAATTGGCTGGAATGTCGGCAATTATTTTCCAGTTTTTGTTTCTACAGGGCCGATTATGGAAATTTCCTGGAATTCCTGGAAGTTTCCAAATGGGTGACGGAAAGCGCGTTTCGATCCAATCATTACAGTGGGTAATAGTGGGCCATAAAAGACACTTGCTATTTGCTGGGCATTGCTGATTACCCTAATGGTTCCGGTAATGTATTGGAAGAATATGAAGCAGACCCGGAGATTTTAACTGATTTTCTTGTTGAGAGTACGAATGGAAGAATTTCAAAGCATAATCATTACTAAAGCTGTATGAGATTTTATATGAGCAACAAAAATGCAACTCGCATTAAGTGTAATATATTATAAATAAAAATTTTATTTATGATGTTTTATTTTAATGTAAAGTACCAAACAAGTACCATGTGCTGTGATGTTAATTAGAAGAAAATGTTTGCATACATCAAAATTTTAAAGTGAATATTTTTTTTAGAGAGTCTCCATGTTATTATCTTGCATAATAAACACTGATTTTAAAAACTTTCTTATTTACTTTTTAAAAAATAAATGTTTTATCTTGATTATTTATGATTTTCTCTTTAATTATTTGCTTAAAAACATTGTAAACTTTTGTTTTAAAAGGCTTAAATGGGCAATGTATGAACATTATTGAACTCATTACAAGATGTATATAAAAAGTAGAAGTTAAAAATTATCTTTACTAATTTCAATTTTGATACAAAATTTAATACATTTCGATGAGTGATCGAATGATTGCTTGTAGTAAGTTCTTTTAACTTCTCTTTATTTAAGTTCTATTAAATATAGGATTAAAATATACAAACTTATTGTGAAAAATTTTTTTTTTTATAGAAGACTTCTTGGAAATCTTCTAAGCCAGTTTAAGTGCGTGTTGTCTTCATATAGGCAATGTAGGTATAGGTTTATTTAACCTTTTAATAAATATCAAGAATTCTTTCCCTTTCTCTTGTTCATTTACCTGGTGAAGAGGAAATGAAAAAAAAAAAGTCCCAAAAAATATTAAAAGAACAATGAAATTGTTCTAAAATATTTTTAAATAAAACATGAAAGTGTTCAAAAAAAATATTAACAGAACAATGAACACAATGAAATTGTTCCAAAAAATATTGAAACAATAAAATTGTTCAAAAACAATTAAAAGAAAGGAAAAACAATGTAAAAGTTCCAAAAATATTAAAAGAACAATGAAATAATGAAATTGTTCCAAAATATTAAAAGAACAACGAAGCAATGAAATTGTACCAAAAACTATTAAAAGAACAATGAAATAATGAAATTGTTCCAAAAATATTAAAAGAACAATGAAATAATGAAATTGTTCCAAAAAATATTAAAAGAACAATGAAATAATGAAATTGTTCCAAAATATTAAAAGAACAACGAAGCAATGAAATTGTACCAAAACTATTAAAAGAACAATGAAATAATGAAATTGTTCCAAAATATTAAAAGAACAATGAAATAATGAAATTGTTCCAAAAATATTAAAAGAACAATGAAATAATGAAATTGTTCCAAAAAATATTAAAAGAAAATGAAATAATGAAATTGTTCCAAAAATATTAAAAGAACAACGAAAACAATGGCATTGTACCAAAACTATTAAAAGAACAATGAAATAATGAAATTGTTCCAAAAATATTTAAAGAACAATGAAATAATGAAATTGTTTAAAAAATATTAAAAGAACAATGAAATAATGAAATTGTTCCAAAAATATTAAAAGAACAACGAAGCAATGAAATTGTACCAAAACTATTAAAAGAACAATGAAATAATGAAATTGTTCCAAAAATATTAAAAGAACAATGAAATAATGAAATTGTTCCAAAATATTAGAAGAACAACGAAAACAATGGCATTGTTCCAAAAATATTAAATGAACAATGAAAACAAAGAAATTGTTCCAAACTATTAAAAGAACAATGGCAACAATGCAAAGATTGCAAAAAAATAGAAACATAAAAGGAACAGATTTGACTCATTCGTACTAATCAACCTGTTGCCATTCCTGAAAACATAATTTCCTCCTACATGGAGCGTCTAATGAGAAGATGGTGTGACGAAAAACATACTTCCTCAAATGGAATGCTACGATTAGAGCGGGAAAAGGGGAAAAGAATGTTCTTTTCCGATCCTTCTAATAAATATCAAGAATTCTTTCTCTGTTCCATATCTGTCCGTGTATAGGAGGTATTTATGAAGTGCAAGGGTCAAGCACACGGGTGTGTTCCAGATGGCAATTTCTCTGGTGTCCCCTCTTCAGATAATACCCATAGATAATACCCTGTCTTGTTCTCTAGATGGGAATAGTTTCTGCATCTCTTTGCTGGACATGTAATACATTAGTGTTGAGATGGGAATTTCTAGGAGATTCAGTTATTTATTCGCTTATTTTTTATGGTTATGTTAAAAAATTATTATTATTTACTATTAAACACACAATTTAAGTTATGTTTATGAAATTCATAAAATATTATTTTTAAAGTAATTAAACAATAATACATTTGACTAAAGCATATTTTATCGATTTTAAAACATTTCTTAAAATTATTATTATTATGTAAGAAAATTATTATTATTTTATTTTAAACACGTAATTTAAACAATGCTTACTGAATTTAAACAAAAAATATTATATCTAAAGGAATTAAACAGTAATAATGCATCTGACTAAAGCAGATTTTATCGATTTTAAAACATTTCTTAAAAATTATTATTATTTTTAAAAATTTATTATTATTTACTATTAAACACACAATTTATATAATATTTACTGAATTTATAAAATGTAATATCTAAAGTAATTAAACAGTAATAATACATTTGACTAAAGCAGATTTTCGATTTTTAAAAAACTTTTTCTTAAAAATTGAACTTCAAATTAAGAAAATGTTAGTTTTTAAAACTTTTTATTAGTTCTTTTTTTTATATTAACTCAATGGTTGAGATTCATTTGTTTAGTTGCTTAATTTTTGTAATCATTTATTATTTTTTTATTAGTTCGTTTGTTGTTTGCATAGTTGAAAAGGCTTAGTTCAGAAAATTATTTCTATTAATTATTAATATTTTTGTTGTTAATTCATTTGTTGCAGCTCATTCTCTTGGATGTGATACATTTTTTGCTTGTTAAATTATTTTATCAATTTATTTATTAATATTTTTATTAATTTTTCAATTACTTTGTTTGTTTAAAATATTTTAATCTAATAGTTGTTATTTACTATTAATCATGAAGGTTAAATAATGCTAATATAATTAATTTATAAAAGTGCCGTATGTAAAGTAATTAAATAGTAATAATGTAATTGATTAAAGCAGATTTAATAGGTTATAAAACATCTTAAAAATTTTCCTTGAAATTAAGGAAACGTTTAGTTACTTAAAAGTTTTTTTATTAATACCTTTTTGGTTTTAATTCATTGGTTGCAAATAGTTTATTTGGGTATGAGACGCGTATTTATTTAAAGCCATTTATATGCTTTTGTCATGTTGTGTATTGTGCAGTTGCATTGTAACTGGATGTGGTTGTGACACGGACGCAGATTTGAGAACTCACTTGAGACACATACATAGTTTAGAATTGAGACATAGGTTGGAGAACTCTCAGCTTTATTTACACTCTCACAAACAGCACACACGTACAATTAACTACAGACAATATTTAACTTGCTTAAAGACAGATAATTATAGATCCGGGGAAGGACTCTACGAATAAGTCGAAAATAAAGATACTCAAGTACAAGTTGAATGGGCGAAATATATTTCCTCTCAGGGTGAGAGATTACAAATTAAACGTTTCTCAATAGAAGAGAGTGATTGCGCTGTACTAAACGTTTCTGAGGACAGCGCCGGTTGGAGCTTTCCTCTCAGGAGAGAGTCTCGAGACCTACTGACCATTTTCCTAAACGCCACGACGCTTTGCAGTACGTAGGAGGAAGCACGGTTACATTTTTTAATTGCTTCATTCATTTGTTTAGTTGGAAAGGCTTAGTTGTTGAAAACTTTATTAATTTTTTTTATTAATGTATTTGTTGCGAATGATTCATTGCTTTACGATACGTTTGTTTAGTTATTAAATTTTTTTATTAATTCATATGTTTTCTATTAATTTATAACTTAATTTAAAAACTACTATTTAATATTAATCATACACGTTAAGCGATTCTTATGCAATTAATTAATAAGAATATTATACGTAAAGTAATTAAACAATAAAAATTATACTTCCTCAATGCCGTTTTTTATGGATTTTAAAAACAGCAAACTTAAAAAAATGACATTAAATTTAAAGAAAATGCTTTTTGTTATATAGAATTTTATGTTTAAAACATGATATTTTAAATAAAATGTAAACATTTTGTTAATTTGTTGTTCATAATTAGAGTATTTCCAAATTTGTCTCAAAATGAATAAAATAAAAATTACAGTTTTCTTTAACATGTATACAAAAATAATCACAAAAAAGAGTAAGAAATGAATTATATATACATTTATGATTTTTTCACTCCTACTGCGTGCAAAAATTTCTCTGAATTGACATCCTCTACATTCCTAACAATATTTATGATACTCATCAAATAGAAAGAGCGCCAATATTACAATTTACTGCTAAAAGGCGCAAATGTTACAATGGAAAAAAAATGAATGTCATACAATGTCTGTTGTTAAAATTTAATCTTCCAACACATGTGTTCCTTTTTGGAGTATTAACGAATGAGTGGTATACATTTTCTATTCCAACGAAGATGTCTATATATTTTAGATTATTGGAAAACATTTAAATTTGCTTTCATTATATTCTAAATTGCGGATTTATTTTCCAAGTCTTTGCATTTAAGTGTTTTTAATTTATTACTCAATAATAAATGTCCTTTTAAAATTAGAAATTTCCTTTACGTTTTCAGTAAATCTTTTTTCTAATATAAATAAGTAGAAGAATAAAGGAAACATACATGTTAAAAATTGTATGTCCTGTTGCATGTTTTCGAGCTGAGACAGAAGAAAGATACAATTGATTTTGAATCTCTCAATTCAGAATTGCTAGCCATGATATTTTGTAATCAAAATTTATGTAAAAAATTTTCTTCTTAAGTTATCATCTTTAAAAAATATTCCCTATCAGAGCAGAATTTTGAGTTTAGAATGAGTATTATTGTAACCATATAATTTCGAAATTAAATAATAAATTACAATCATAGTTTTATCGGGATCAGTGGCAACATGTACAGCTGGCGTATATGATTAGTCAGAATAGAACCCACTGACGACATCCGTTTCAGTTATGATTATAGGAAACAAAGATACAGCGAGACAACAACAAGGACAACAACGTAAAGCCCCTAGCATCGATGGTCAGGTTGAGTGGTTGAAGGCTAAAAAATACCCTCCGTTAAAGCAATGTCCTTCCTCATAGCCTTTCGATGGGCAATCCGTGAGATGCATCAAGGTTCACCGATGTTTAAAATAAGACAATACACGGTATTCATTAAGTTTCTTTACAATTTTAAAAATTTATAACAAGGACAAATGGAAAAACAGATAAATGAAAATTATCACAAATGTGACATTTATATTTTAATTTTTGTATCATTTAATTTAATTTAATTTTATACATCTCGGTAAAGGCACCATGGTTACACAAAGCACATCGAGATGATTTGTTGCCATATTTGCTGTGGTATACTCTCATCCATGATGGCAATGCCATCAGAGATCTTCTGATTTAGATGAGTACTTTTGTTCGAAACAGACAGATGAGCAAAAATTATCACAAAATAAGACCTCTATATTTTAATTTCTTGTATCCTTTAATTTAATTTTATACATCTTTGTTATGGACGCCATTTGTT